>LOND01005962.1:25371-37482 GCA_014220965.1 Paragonimus kellicotti
TGTTCATCCTATGACTGGCGTTACAAACCGAACTATGCACACTCAATTCATACGAATACGTACAACAAATGTTACTTCCAAAAAGATGCACTAAGGTCCAGGTACATCCAGGTTCATCAGTATTATGTATGTTTGTCCCGATCTATACTTTGATATCCTGTTCACGTGTTTATATGGTGTGCGATTTGATCTCACATGGGGTACGGCCGAAGTATCACATCTAGACGTTTAGCCGCAATCACTTGTGGGTAGTGATCAGGTTGCCCGAAAGTCTTGCTGATTGCAATCTATAATCCCGTGACTATTGTCTCTCAGTCCAAATGATAATACATGTATAATTTTACTTAATCAGTAATGTTTTTTGATTACTGCTGAATAACTGTGGACCTTCAGGTTACACAGCTTGAACAACATTGACAGTTGTCAACAGCTTTCTAATTCTCGTAGACTCTTCAGCTGACTTTACAAAGGTATCAATGAACTAGAGTGTCACTCATGTTGGTATGTATCAGTTGTGCATATCTATGCTCTGACTGATCTTGAAACGTGTTCCACCTGCTACTGAGACGAGTGTTTTGATGGCGGTTGCAACATAACTGTCGAACAGCAGACAATCGAAATGATCGAAAAACGATGGGTGCAGGTTACTTTTATTAATCGAACTGAAGTTCGGAAACCATCATAAACCAATCTGATAGCTATCATTCTATTGTGCCATTGAAAAAGTTGAACTTAAAACAGGAAACAAGTGAAGAAACGATGGAAAGACCTGACGTCGTAGTCGACTAGAGCACATCACATTAGTAGACACAGTACAGTATAAATCGTCATGCTTAAAGAAGCACATGCTGACGGTGACAAGATAGGTCATTCGTTTCGTTGTTAGAGATTAGTGAGAAAAGTTTTTGCGGTGGGCATATAGTTGTTTTTCTGCGAAATGTTCAAAACCTTATATGTCATGCATATAAAAATGTCACTACAGCTTTATTGTGGTTCAGGAAAGCAACTAAACTTCGGTAATTCCTTAGCTGCATTTCTCCTTTAATACTTGCAGTTAGCTTATCGGCTCATTTTTCCGACCGATCAAATGTGCGCCAGTGGTATTCTGCCAACCCATTCAGACTGCCGTAGCGAGGGCTGTGTTTAGGTAACCTCGAAGCATAGTATGCGTCTCATTTGATGGATTATCCCTCAACTCCGCAGCGAAATACAGTGCTGAGAAGTAGAACAGTGCTGTCTACTAGTAATCAGTGCATGTAGAAGGGTACATCATGACCGAAAAGTTTGGAAATGAAACATCTTTCTGGTAGAGTAGAGAGGATCAGTGGCTCTATGTAGAATTTCGATGTGGGAGGACGCTATACCGAGGACAACTAACGGACGGATGTACCTGAAAACCATAATCTTTGGGAATGCTCCAGACTAATTTTATCTGTGATATTATCTCAGGAAGTAACGTCCCAGGTCGTGTGTTTCAAGGAGGCTAGCCGAATCGACCAGCCTTCCGCCATTTTGATCAACACAAACGACGTACACTGTGTGACACAGAAGTACGACAGCTCTGTGTTGATAAACCTACCGATCGTCCTCGAAGTATTGACCCGAAAACAATATTTCGATTCCAAACTAAAGGGCCTGCCAATACAGCAGACCTCCTAGCTTATTCGGATCAGAGAACAGTCTCAGCAAATCGCTGTAACCATAATCAGGCAAGCCGGCGAAGGGGTGTACATGCATTTCCACTAAAGTCACTCGGCCCTATCGACCTAGTGTTTTGGTGACCACAATTTACGATCGATGACACTTGGCTGTTTGCAAATCGTCTCTGTAAGCGCTTCAACGTTTAAAAGGCAATGCTGAACTGGGAACCAGCATGCATGCGCAGGTGAGTGCAAATGAACGAAGTAAAATACGATATTTCCCCAAACGACTGTACCATAACGATAGTTTTTCTATCAAACGTTAGATAATAAAAGCTGCATTCATAAGCGATACAGATTTACAAGTAGCCAAATGTGTGACCTAAAACCGAGTAATTTCCCGCAGAATCTGAAATAAGTCATCCTTTGTTTTTAGATTTCCGGGCCATTTGTGGACTCTGACGTGGCGTTTCATAGATATGCTAACAAAACACTAATCGTCTCTTGGCATATCTTAGCTTTATAACCTTGTTACTGAGCTGTGTCATTCCAGTTCCTACCAGCATGTCTTATTTGACCGTTAGAACGTGAGATGTCTTCTACAATAACATTTCGTTCACTTCTCATCAGTTATCACAATGGAAATGGCATTGATAAAATGCTATATACAATGGCCGGAAGTCCCCGGACCCTACGACATTGGTTCAGTCAATGAGAACGGTGATCGTCTGCTCCACCTGTGTGCTACTCACGAGCTGGCTATCACGAACACCCGATTCCAGCTGGATGCGAGCGACATCACGACGTGGACCCACCCACGAAGTGGTCATCACCATTTGCTTGACTACGTGATTGTGCGGCAGCGCGACATTAGTGAAGTGCGTATCACGCGAGTGATGCGCGGCGCTGAATGTAGCACAGATCAATAGCTGTTCAGGACGAATTATTTATCCATGTATGCAAGCCTGTTTATTGCAGATCCTCTGGACAACGACAGAAACTGGATGTCAAACGATTGGAGAGTTTCGAGTCGATGACTGCTTTTCAACATTCAGTTGTTGCTCGTCTGCACGACGTTCGTGTATTCACTACCGCCAAAGGTATGTGGCAAGTCATCAAGGAACAGATCACGACAGCAGGCACCGAGACTGAGACGATGGGTCTCGAACGCCAGAAACGTCCGGACTGGTTCGACGACAACAACGTGGTTATCTCTGAATTGGTACGAGAGAAGAATGTAGTGTTTGCCGCCTTCACAATGAACCCGGACAACAAAGACAAGAGAGTGACACTCATCGTCAACTAGCCGAACGTGTTCGTGAAATCAAGGCCGACTGATGGAGAAAGGAAGGTGAGCGGATGCAGGACCATGCGGGTCGGCGAAAGCACGAACAGTTCTACAATACACTTAAAACGATGTTCGGTCCATCTGTCTAGTCTACCAGAACACTGGTTGATGTGGACACAGGCTACTCGTGCACCCAGCCAGAGGATATTACGAAAATCTATCGCAAACAATTTGGTGGATTGATAGACAGTCCTGCTGCCACTGATTGAATGACCGTGAACAACCTGTTGTAACAGGCCGTCCAATCTTCATTTGCTCTCACCCTGGATTTGCCAGAGGTGGGGATGGCGGTTGGACAACTGTGCAATGGAGAGTCTGCAGGCGAGGATGGATTGCCATGTGAGATTCTGAAGAATGTCGAGTCGGCATCGGAACGTGCTCTGCTCAATCTGGAAACAGGAAGAAATGCCGCCAGATTTCAAGGGTGCCCTCACTGTACCTTTGTTTGAAGTTGAGTGTAACAACCAATGTCGCGACAGCTATCAAGACATCAGTCTGGTAAGCTGCGCAGGCGAGCTGCTCGTGGGAATCCATCTGAACCGACTGAATGCCGATTTCATTGAGGTCAGTAATCCCGCGGATTAGTATGGATTCTGGGCGAGTCGGAGTACGATCGACCTGGTGTTAGCTGTTTGACAGACTGAGGAGAATTGTTGAGAATGCAACCAGCCCCTGTATGCCCTCTTCGTGGACTTCACTGAGACGTTTGATTCCGTGAGACATGAGGCGTTGTGCACGCAGTTCCGTGAGTTTGGATGTCCAGGTGAGTTCTTCAATTTGATTAGACTGTTGCATGTGGGCATGAAAATGTAGGTACAATCGTATGGATAGAACTGTAATGATTTTGACATTGTTAGTGGCGTAAAGCAGGGTTGTGTCCTGGTTCTGTTAGAGAGTCCATTTTTTCCTTCCAAAACCGCCTCCGTGCTCGAGAAAAACGATTAATCCAATCAGAATGAGCGGAACTGTCCAGAACGGTCGAGAGGTAACCTTGGTTTTTTTACCTGTCCGACCTTTATTCCGCTATGCTCATTGGTGGCTTAGTGACCCTAACTATTTTTTCGGTAACTGTCCTTCTATTTTCTGATTCGAGAATGTTTTTAGGTCACTACGCACCATATAAATACCTTGTATTTTTCGCCTTGTCGCACACGTTTTGGGACGGAACAAAGCTGTTTTTTGCACGCGTCTTTTGGTTTGTCTTGGGAGCAAATTACGGGGACAGTCGCGGTATTTTCGGGACCGAGATTTTCCGTGTTAATTATTACCAGAAGGAGAATCCGATTTTTGTCAAGCGTACCGCTATATCGAGGACGAACCAGCGTATCCTTTCTAGGTTTAACAACAGGTTCCAACCGTACTTCGTTTATATTTCACTTCCGTGTTAACAGTTTCTTTTCCGGACTCAGTGGAGGGCGGCCTTGAGGTAGAGTACCGGACGGATGGGCGCCTGCTGAATATCCGACGATTCGGCGCCCCAACCCGGTTACATACCTCAACGATGCGCATGCTTCTATTTGCAGATGACAGCGCGCTATTCGCACACAGCGAGGACGAACTACAGCGACTGACCACTGCTTTCGCGACCGCGGCATCCAAGTTTGGATTGGATATCAACACAGGTAAGACATTTTCTTTCTTTCAGCCTTCTCCGGGTGGAGATGCTGTTCCTGCGTGTGTACCTGTGATTCACGTCAGTGGAGAAGTTGTCGACAGCTGTGTGGACTTCTGCTACTTGGGTAACAATTTGTTGACAGAAGTGTCCGCGTACCAGCTAGGCGAAATTCTGGTGGTCAGAAGTTGAGATACCAGGATGTTATCCAGATAAGTCTTTCGCATTGTAACATTGATTTTAGATGTTGGGAAGACTTAGCGTTGAACCGGACGGTCTGGAGGAATATGATCCGGATGGGCATCCGAAAGTTCAATGAACAATTACTTGCGCGGCCGTGAACGGAAGCGCGCGGTACGCAAGGGAACCATCGGTGCCATAGGTCGTGGTGACATGACTATATGGCGTTGCGATGTGTGCGGCCGTGAATGCGCTGGCCGCCTCGGATTAGTAGGTCACCAGCGTACTCATAGTGCACCGTCGGCGAAGAGACAACGAGTACATTGTGCTCAAGTAAGTTATGTAAGTTATATCCCTTTTTTCGCATCAATTACCAATCATGGTCGTTTGGCAACTCACCAGCTCTCCTTTTCAGAAACCTGGGTATCTGTGGTTTTCTACCTTTCCTTTTCTTCAGCTTTGTTGGTGTACTGTATGGTGAATGTTTTGTCTGTTTTCCACTTCAACCTTACATTTTGTTGGTCCTCCATTTCCTCTGTAGAATGCATTTACATGTACTCATATACTACATTGCTTCTTGCGTTAAGTTTCTAGTTTCTTGTTGACGTACCAAAAAGTAGGTTTCTGTACGAATCCATTCAGACATAATATTGCTTCATCAATAACTATTATCCAATATCAATCGCGGATAGGTTATGACAGCTAGTGGCGGACATTAACTAAAAGCAAATTAACATTTCTAGTCAAGACTTTTTTTAGCCGTGATTATTGATTTCACAAGAGAAATGAGAAATACCATACCTGGCTACTGTCGTGCGCCAATAGAATGCGCTTTATGTGTAAAACAGTGTGTATGTACACAGACCTATCCTGTTTAAAACTGATAGTGTAAAGTCGCAACCTGTCACAATTATACGCATCATTAGGCTCGAGGGGCGTGTCCTCTTGAAGTGTTGTTATTTTGACGACGACCACACCTGGCATGTTTACATCGGTTCATTGGCAATCCCACACATATTTGTATACTGGCTGACTGGATCGATTGATCAACAATTGATTTTGAATGTCAAAGTGAGCCCCAAAAATGTCTCTGTTAATACTGTTCTACCTAATTCGTTGTTTGTTGTTTATCCTCTAAGCTGTGGAACGAAGTTCGTTACGACATTAACTGCATTCGTGGATAGATAAACACATTGCTTACGCTAAAGACCTAATGGGGGAAAAGCGCGCATTCTTTACCCAAACAAACGTCAATCACAGTCAAGGGGACCTGTTATGTGTCGAGTTGCATGGTAAATGGTTCATGATATGCGAATTGTTCCGGGCTGACAACGCATGAGGCACACAGTCATTTAACTAATCGAAGCAGATGATGTTTTAATTCAACAAAAAATCTTCCCTCGTTTGCGGGTTGTAACACTGTCCGATAAAAAATTGTCCCCTTGTGAGTGGCCGGCAGTGCAGTTCGAAAGGCGTTTACATTGTTGAGGAAGTCTGACGTCTAGTCTAGCGTACCCCGCACGCGGAGTTGTCACTCCATAACCCCGATTTCGGACAGATTGGGCAGCCGTTTTGGTCCGATCCACCTCTGATCGATTGATCGGCCAATGGACATTTGCACCGCTTCCGACACGACACCCGCGTAAAATCTCACGCATTAAACAATCTGATTGCCTGCACTGGTTGAGGCGACAAATCAATAGAGTCCCTAATATAATTGAAATATTTTGTTTAGGCGCGGTATCGGATCTCACATCAGCAGATTACGGAAGCAGATGCGCTTTCATGCCAGTGGTTACGGTTATGAAGCAAGAGAACTGATATATCGAGTTTTGGTTCGTTGTTTAGCCACTGCTGCTCCAGCTGCTCACTTGACTTAAAGATACTCAGTAAGATGCATATTGCTATCTAAACTTGCTCAAATCCTCGCAGAGCAATTTGGTCAACACACATCCTGAAACAACATTTAAACATTACTGATGAGTAGTCAGGGATTTGGTTATTTTTCAGGTTGAACATCATCCACAATTGAGCGGGACTGAGCGGCCGGGTCAAGAGCTCCGGCCAGGCTTTCATGAGGACATGTGTTTATCACTGCGCTATTGACTTCACATTTTCGAAAGGGGCCGACTGGAAAGTCTATGGGAATGCGACAGCTGCGATCAATTGTGGGTGATGTTCAACTTGAAATTAACCAAATCCCCACTACTCATCAGTAATCTAAAATATCGCCTAGCAGGTTTAATGAGATCGGAGATTTCGACCTGTCTAGGAAGTCCTAATCGCGGGGTTATCGATTGGAGTTAACAGACAGTAACTGTGTCTCCTCTCGAGACGATCGGGCAACCTGATCATTACTCACAAGCGAAAGTGGTTGAGCGTTCACATATGATAATTCGGTCGTGCCTAATGTGAGGTCAATGGCGCAGTGGTCAACACGGTTGCCTCATGAAAGCGTGGCCGGTTCTAGTCCCGGCAGTGGCAAGGATATGCACTACTGACGAGCTCTAATGAGAGCGAAACTCGAGTCTAGTGCTTCTTTTCGAAGGGGAATGCGACAGCCGCGATCAGTTATGAGTAATTTTCAACTTAGCGGGACGGAGGCACCAACCGTCTACTACGCCCATGCCAACAGCCTGAAATACACCATATTTTAATCTCCAACAGAACAGTGCGAAACTTAGGATGTAGGATCCTTTATGCTAGAAGTACTGGTGTCGTGAGTCAAGTACACGGATGGAGCAGGGGCTATCTATTCAGGAAAGCAACACATGAGTTATGCGTTTCAACATGACAACAAACACTCATCTGCGTACGGTACTGGGCCCAGAACGTCACGGTTGCCACGACGCCAATGCTTAGTTCCTTTACTTGCCAAAAACCATTTCATGTGATGCTGCACCACTATATTTCTTCTTGTATTTTTTCTGCGGCTACTTTAATGTCAAAATCTATGCTCTGGCCCCACTACTGAATAGCAGTGGTGTGAGTAGTATAGTACGATCGCTCCTCTTCACTACACCGATGTGACAGTTCAAAACAAAGTAAAAGAACATTTATTCCAGTATATTAGATTACCCCAATGGTCTCATATGGAAAATCTTCACGTGAGTTGCGGGATAGATATCCCTGAACACCTACACAACAAGGCATCTTGACTTGGTTTGTGTTGATTTAATTGCGCAGATCAACGTCGAACATCCCACGATTTTCCTTTATAACGGTGCCACTTTTCGGTTGAAAACACTAACATAATGAAATACTATGAACTGACACAGAATGACACGTCTCAACAGTAAGGCCAAAACACTGGACAATGTTACAGGTGACTTAGAATTTTTGTTACACGGTCATACCACATGGATCCCAAACAGTGCAATAAACCACTGTCGCTAAATCTACAGATTCCCATCTGCTTTCCTTTAGGTCAATAACGAAGTCAAACATAAGTTGCACAAATGTTAACATTTTGTTTACTGTTATCAATTTACTAATGTAGAATATCACATTTTATTTAACTTGCGGATAGCAAGAACAGAACTTATCAACATTCAGGCTTCTTCCAGTTTTACAACCATCTTTCATCCGTTAATTCAGTTTTTCATCAATTATCGGTTGGTGAATGGCGTAATCGTGGTAGCATATTTCAGTGGGGTCCTCAATCATGTGTTGCGAGTCACTCGTTGAGACGTGCCAACAATCGGCTGCTATTCAACCGTGGTCCATACTGACTGAAAGGCTGGGGTAGTGGAGCTGAATGATATAAACCAGACAGAACCCACATCCCATATTAACGAATCCGATCATAATTCAATGATGCCACGCCATGCTCGTTAACCGTACTCCGTTATAATACCTGTTAGTGTGAGGCTTTGAACACCGTGAAGAATCATCAGTGCAAATTTGTTGACTCCACATAAATGGAGGATCACAGAGCACACGTTCGCAACAGCATCATATTGCGAAGACCAGGGAGTGGTGATCTATGACCTGTTAAAATAGCACAGGGCAGATGACAGCACGCTGTGACCGGAGGAACAATGGTGCAGGCTTCCAAAATGCAAAACTATTTTCAGCCGAATGGTGTAGGGACAGCTAGTCCGAGGATATGCTTTCAAAAAGTACAGACGTGCCAGATAGAGTGCAAGTGGACGAGTCAAGGTCTGCGCGATCAAATCGAGCGCGGTAACGTCCGCACGTCGGTCCGCCCGTGATATATAGACGCGCGCATCCGACAGATCGCCCGTTTGCCCGTCGAGTAACCTGCCTGGGTGTACAGCTGGCCGTAAACAGGCGACTGGCTGCCGATCAGTCGGAGCATCCAGGCTACTCTGGTGTGAGTGTTGGTTCTGCTAAGGGTCGGGGACGGCCGACTTAGGTCGATGTAACATCCGAAAGCATGGCACCGGTGCCTCCTGGTTGCTTCGAGCTAGTTGGACCGGCCGACGCGAGTAAGTCCGTACTCACACAAATCGACTTTCACCTGTCCCATAAATTGTCCTTAGGCAAACGTAACTCCAACCAGGCGAGATATGACTGAGCAAACGTTTGACGATTGGTCAGTGATTAGTTAAACGTTTCAATCCAAACGGGTCATAGTATCGGTCGTAGGTTTAATGGTAGACAGAAACCTTTCAAAATTACGGTAGTAAAACAAGACGCTTCAAAAAATATCCTGTTTAACTCTTAATACCCAGTTGGTATCGCTGACCTCCACAAATACGGAGATCATCGTTCTCATTGCGGTAATGCACCTTCCCATCTTGTCAGCTGGTCATGACTTTGTCAGTTAAAGTGAAAACCATACCGAATCGATTTAAATAATAAAACCTTTTGCCAGATTCGGCCAATCTTGATCCGTATTGGGATATGGTTTTGCTTTCAAGAGGCTTACGGCTGTCCATTCAGTACGAAAGTTATGATACCCCGAATGTTAAACTTGACTACAACTTTTGGGGTGTTGAGATCCGTTGTTCTCTGTTACCGGTCTGATTTAGCAAATCACTTTCACTGTTCCACTTACTTCCACTAATCTTCTTACCCAGCATTTTTTTTTATCTTCGCAAACATCACAATTTTGTTTATTCTACTGACCTATCGGCTGTTATACTCAACCGTTGTTCGACGTCTTGGTACTCCATAATGGCTGTGAGTTAAACTGATGTTTCCGATGTTTTCGAATCTACCCTACAGCATATTTGTTACTGCTAGACAGCCCATTACGGTTAATGCTAACCCGCTTTACATTTTAGGAGAAATCCATCTCCGTTAACTTAATTATGTGATACTACTGTCTCTGCATCGTTTTAAATTCCATAGAAGTTTCCGGTTCTGCCATTTGGCTGGTAGTGCGTAATTTGGCTGAACCCACCTAGGTCGGTGTGAACGATTCATCATTCAATAATTGGCTGATTATCATAGAAAAACAATTTCAGCCCTAAGTGAATACAAACTCTTTAATTACTGTGGACTAGTGAATAACAGTTAGACGAGTCGGCGTATGAGAACCACTTGGCAAATTCCAGTGCAAGCAGGTGGGTCTGTGTGTGGATGACAGTCACAAACGTCAGATCGGTTGATATTGCCTCATCAGCGTAGCCTCAGTGAATGCGAGAAACATCGGCTCAGTGTTGCTAAAGATGGCTTCGTATAACAGGATAGAGCAAATGGGCACAAGTTTACTTGACGATAGCGAATAGCTTCGTAAATTTTAATCAGAACCCTTGGGAAAAAAATTGTGCAGTAACACATAGAAAACATTGTTAGCAAAAAGCCACTCGGCTACCTCTAAAAGGTTAACAGATTTCGCTCGCCGGCCCAGTGTCATTAAGCAGCATCAATCCGATATTCGGACGTCTGAATCAAAGCCCCACGCGTCCTTCCAATGCTCCTAGAGATGTTTCAGGGCTATGCTGTTCACACATAATATGACTGGAACCAAAGGACTTCCATTTCGCTGTCCTCATAAAGCTCTTGATGATTTTAGGTCTACTGCGCCCATAGTGACTTTAAAAGTGGACACTTCCCCGAGAGTGTTATCCACGAGCATAACTTTTTTCTCGCTGGTGGTCAACAGGAGTCAGTTAACATATCTTGAACAAGCCCACAGTTGATCGTGGCTTTCGCATTCGAAACTGTTACTTAAGCTAGCCAATTTCATAAATACATAAGAGATCCCAGTTTCGCTCTTCTTAGAGGTAGTCGGCACTATATGTCCTTGCGCGAATATGATATAGTGATTCTTGATTAACTTCTCTCCTAGGCCTTCTTGCAAACAAACTCGTCCTGCTTATATACGGTGTGAACACATTAGCGTGCCGCTAAATTCACCCTTTTGGTGTCTGACGTTCTGTTTATCAAGGTTGATTTCACTCCACTGGCTGTTGTTCCCATATTCACGTTGCATTGATGCGCTTCGTTTGAGGGATTAAGGTAAAAAATATCTTGTTTGGAGATGCTTTTGCAGGTCGTACAGTATCCTAACAGCTTGCATTTTGATCTCCGACCCAAATTCCATAAGACAGCCGAGTTGACCACCTCGCCACTGGTCCCACGCTGGACATGATTGAAGTGTGTTATCTAGACCCACAGCTACATTCGCTTATCAGTTAACCTCAGAATGCCGGATCGCCTCGAGACAAGATACACGTACCGCCCTGTCAACTTCAAACCAACCAACACCTTGACCACATATCAGTGATTATGACCTTGCTCAGCACTTTTACTGAGTTTCATTATCACAACTTGAATGGGACGTCTTAGTGATGTTGTCCGCTGTTGTATTTAGCAGAACAGTTGCTGTGTCCACTCGAGGTGCTCGGGCAACCTGAACAATACGCACAAGCGAATGTGTCCGAAAACACATGTTAATGACTACTCAGTCTTTACTATTTAAGACACATGGTGAGCAATAGGGTTGTCCCGTTAGAATGCAAACCAGAGCTCAAGGATAAGCATTATCGATAGATTTTCATCAAAGTGAAACTCCGGTTTTATGCATTTTTTCGAAAGCGACTAGCTACGCAGTCTGAGTACGATTGTCTTAGTAACATCCACTACTTGTTCATGTTCGATCATTCGTTGCACACCATGTGCTGTTAAAATTCAGTGATTTCGGTTGTCCTCTGTGCTAGATAACGTAAGCACGCTTTGACCTTGCCTAAAACGGAACGCATAAGCGTTGAAGTGTGGGAAATGGGTGTGTGATGGGTTGACAATACCAGCCTATCTGAACTTCGAGGGAGACTTTATCGATTCACCACTTGTACGGAACATCCATGTTTCACGTTTGCCGTGTGGCGGTTTGCCTTTGGAGGCCATGTTCCACATTC
>LOND01005965.1:10690-30551 GCA_014220965.1 Paragonimus kellicotti
CCGCTTAGTAATATATGATCACAGTCAGTGACTTGACTGAAGTTGAAGGACTTTTGGTTCTGGTTCAATCTGTTTTTTTCTCATGTTTATATTTCTACTACTTCATGCGTTGCTGTCAAAGTTAACGGTAGCCTGGTTCGTGATAGCCATGCTTTCGGCTGAATGGTAAGAATACATGTACGCATTTGGCTAATGATAGCCAAACTGATAACCCTATGGTTAATATCCCAGTTTGTTATCAGTGACCTGTCTGGTAGTTCTGTTTACTCTTTAAGCACAGATACCGACCGTTTTGTAGGTTAAGCGTCAGGTCTAATGTACTGCCATTTTTTAGTTTTTATACGTTGTCGTCAAACCATAGTGTTAAAAACTGCAGAGCCTATAATTTACGTCCGCCGTTTGGAGGTCTCATTCTGTCATTCAAGTTCCATCAGATGACTACCGCCTTGTATTGTATACCTTATTCTAAAAGTGTTTGTCAACTCCCTCTCGCTCGAATGCCAGTTAAGTACTTGCATTTACGAGCGTATGTCCTCTGGACAAATGACAAAACAAAACGGGCACGCACAACAGCATGGTCCGAGTCCAGGTGGTTGCTCCAAAAGCACGACAGTTTTTAACAGAGTGATGCCATTTGTAACTGTGGTCGAGCTGTCTACGGCTTAGAAGCACCGGAAGGTTTCCTTGTAACATAATACCTTTTTCTGTGTTGAAATGCAGTGCTCGAAATATATAGACCGTGAGGAGGCGCACAGCTGCAGCAGTCTTTCGCCATTGTCAGTGCGTTGTGCCCGGACACCAAACATACCTCCCAGCCGCTTCTCGTCTGGAGGAAAGCCGACCAAGCTGGACATTCAAATCGTCCCGCTAGTATGATGATATCAGATCGTTTAGTCTGCTTTGGAAGGTCAACGAGGGCTTTTTTATTTGCATCTGAACGACTGTCCGTTAAATCGTACGCCGATATAATGAATATACAGCGCTCTTCTGGTTTGATCTTACCAGATACAACCATGTCATGCCAAATGTGAGCTATCATCATCATCACAACAGCCAGGCAGTAAACGATTGCGCACAGCGTCGTTTGTCACACCATTGACCACGTGGGCGTGCTGTTTATGATGATGGTAACGATGGGCGTGTTTACACTGAAAGACTATCCCATGGGCACACACCAGAGCTATTTTAAGTTACGACACTGCCGCCTTCTCATTAGAGGAGAGCCGGGTTGTAAACGCTACCCTCAAACAAGAGATTACTCTGATCCCTCAGCGGTCGGCCGTGCTCGCCGTTGTATTGTCGAAGGTGACCGAGGGACGTTTGGTATCACTTAAAAGCATGACGATACCTAGAATACGTGTGGAGTGTGTCATAATCACTGGTGAGCTTGCATCCGCAAGGTCGTTGGTTGTCCTTCTCTTTCCTGGGACTTCATTGTTTTCTTTTCTCCTTTCCGTTGTTTTTTTGTACATTTGTGCTTATTACTCTGCTACAGCGTGAACTAACGGCTGTCCAAGCCATAGCACTCACGGGTATGACTGAATTATAAATTGTCATTACGATGACCGTTTTTTCTTGCACACCGTCGTTGCGTTTTGTAGCATAGGTGGTTCTCGTTTGCGTCTTGTTTGTATTGCCTTCCTACTTGTGAGCTATTTACACTATTTCCAGTCCTCTTAAGGACTTCGGCCGCCAGAGTGACCCATGTCCGCACAATGATTGGGCTCTTCTGTTTGTGTTGACAATGACGTTTGGCTGTTTTGTGGCTAAACTATTTTCCACCCTCCTGTTGTCCAATTTCGTATGCGTTGGTTACTCTGATTTTGATGTTCTTGCATTTTTTTTAGAGCCACGTTAGTCAATGCAGAATACTCTTCAACATGCCGCGTATGTTCCCCTCTGTTCTCATTTTTCTTTGAAATAGCTCTTGCGGTGCTATTTCTAATGTTTTTAGACGAAAAGTTCAACCTTCCCATTTAATTAACAGTGGGTGCACGACCTCTGTATTATTGTAACATGACACTTCTTTAGATGTGCGGTGGTATTTTGTTTTGGATTTCGAGTCCACCTGCTCCGAAGACAAGGCTCATGTGCCGGAGATAAGTATGTGACTTTTCTATCACAACTACGCTCACTGTTTGACCAGTTGAGTTTCCAGTTGTTATACTGGATTCAGTGGATGGTACTGTTGTAGACCATTTTCAGCGATTTGTCCGGCCGACCGAAAATTCCTTACTGACTAGCTTTTGCAGGAACCTGACGGGTGTGCAACAGGTAACGACGGTTTGCAAAACATACTGTTATTCTAGAGTGACGTCGATTCAGCAAACGAGTTATCGGTGGTCTTGAAGGAGTTTGAAATCTGGTTAAAACTCAAGAAGGAAGAATTGGGTTGTCGATTCAAGTCTTCAACGAATGCCAATGCTATCTTTGTCACGTGGACAGGTATTTCTTGTTAATTTCTGTCTCAGTTTCTGCTTTCACAGATTGGGATATTAGCACTTGTCTTTGGAACGAATGCAGGAGAAAAAAGCTCGCCCTACCCCATGACTTACTCAACCGAATGGATATGAAAGCCGTGTTTCAGGTATAATTTCTACTTAACCTGTCTCGTAGACATGCCCGTCTCTCTGTATCGTGGTTGATTGCTTACGCTTGGGAATTTAGCTTAGTTTTCATAAGTTGCCCTTTTTTCGTGCGCTCCCTTTGTATGCGGGTTGTTGAGTATCACTATTAGGTTTCTTTTTCTGTTGGTTTTCAAATGGTATTTTCACCAACCTTGTTCTTTGAAGTACTTTTGGTAAGAAACCAAAAAAAAGCGATTACTAAAATAGGGTGTTACTTTTTGGAATGAGACGGACGTCAGACAGCTATATAGAACGCTAGAGAAACAAGAGCGAGTGTACTGGAGATGCGATTACACGCTACATAACATGTATATAATTAAATTTAAAAAGCAACATCAAGAAATGGGCGTTTATTGTGAGGTTTAGCATCCACACTAAGATCCGTTGCCATACAAAGTTATGATGGGAAAATTACCGTCAGATTACCGACTTGTCAGATTATTTCCCTACCTGCCAATTTTCTTTGTATCCGTGTAACCATTAGGGCTTAGTGAACACCGGATTTGGTGTTTCTCTTAATGCGTTGCGTGAAGAGATTGATTCGAAGGCTTGTAGGTATTTTTTCCTTTGGATCATTCTGGTAGCTGGAGTCCACCAGCTTGGCCTCGTGACTATGTTGCTCGTTTCGTTTTCCCGTGATGTCCTTGTAACTTTGTCTTCAACCGTTCACTAGTTTCGCCAACAGGCCCAGCCACAGATTTGTCGGAGAGTAGAGTATACTTCACACGCTCCCTCGTGAGCTGGGTTCTGATTTCACAGTGTTTACTTCATCGGTTGTTTTCTTAGCTCTTAAATGATTCCAGATTTCACCGTAACGTTCTCCGTTGTCCTGGGGATTCCGTTTACGTGAAGCACGACGATAATCTGGTCCCTTGTGTTATTTGAGCCAGATGGTCCCGAAAATAACAATTCTAGCAACGTCTTGAAAGAACTCAAACCTACCGGGAGTTCCAGTCCGAGATTCTACGAACTATCCGAAATTCACAAAGACGGCACACCTCTAATACCGACCGTTTCAGCCTGAAGAGCTCCAATCTGTAAATTGGCAAGACTCTTCTTCAGTCCATTTTAATCCTCACTCCAAAATGTCCTTGTGTATAGGCAGTTTTCCCTACTCCAACTGGTGCCAGGTCTGATGTTAGACAAAGAAAAAGCCATTATACTCTGTGTTAACTTATATCCTGAACGAATTAGCGTTAAATGCGTTGGCAGGTGTGTCCCAAAACTGCGCAATGGCGTGAACACGTCAAGTTAACTGTAGTCGACATCGTAAGCCCAGCGAAATTCGGCAGAGAAACATCTACAAATTGCAAACAGTCTCTCAGTGAAAACAAAGGGCACCAATGTGATCACCGCTCTCAAGACCGCTTTGGGGACTATTCGGCAATTCCTTGAGAGAACTGTCTTTCAGTAATCCCTTCTAACGTAACGTTATGACAGGTACGTAACTGCTGACACATGTATTAAACTTACGGGAAATAGAAACAAACTCCTCTGTGTCATTTCTAGATGTGTTGTTGTTCACTCAATTAGATGGGAGTATACAGACGGCCGATTACTGCAAACCAACAACCACTGGATGGCCTTTCATGTTAACTTCGGTTGGTGCAATATCTAAATTGGTTGGCAATACTTCCACCAGAAAGTCTTTAATTTTGCCGCATTTTACAGAACTCTATTTAGATCGCGTGTTGTCAAACAAGAACGCTATTTCGTAGGGGGTCAACTCAAGCAACACACAGATCTTGCATTCGTGATACTCAATGTCGCTTAGGTAACAATATAACCAACCGAACCCTTGTTTTTCATAGAAGTCGTGCGTTGGAAGGCGAATCACACAGACCTATGGCTATAGCATTGGAGAAAGGAGTCTTGGGCTAACTCTGAAACCTATGCATTGTGCAAACAAACGGAGATGTTTACAAGCGCTAGAGTGATGCCAATTGGGTTAACCCGACACGATGTTCTGAAGAACCGCGTGAATTGTATTTGCCGTGTTCCTGCTGTTTTGATGAAGGATAATCCCATCATGGATAACTTTCGGTGTAAGTATTATTCCTGCAAGCAGCATTATTCCGTCTGCAAAGTTTCCTCATTTCGATACACACGTCTTACTCCTGTGCAAGCATTCACGATCTTGCTATACCTGTCTTTAAGAAAAGCATAACGTTCACTGCGATATTGTTGAAAATAGGTTTCAAGTCAGTGGTTAACTGTCATCGTTGCATACGTCTCGAGCACAGTTCAAGAAAATGAAATATTGTTTCAAGAACGTCGATTTTATTAAGACAAAACTGATGGAATTCGTAGAAAAATGGAACTCATTCCATCGTGGAAATCAATGAGTCGCTTTTCGTGAAAAGTAAGTACCATCATGATGAGATTGAACGAGAAACGTGAAAGGCGTTCATAGTCGTTTATCCAGGGAACAGACGGAACACTGTCACTTTATTACCCATCATCCAAAGACATGTCCGAATAGGTCGGTTGCATTATGTATACATGTATTTCACTTTCACTCTAACACGGATGAATGGAGAACCCACAAAGCTCTGGGTCAAATAGTTCACTACGAACACCGGGCCGTTAAGCACTCCGTGAACTTCATCGACCCGGAAAATAGTTATTCATACATGGCATATCGAAAACCTTTGGTCGTCCGCAAAGAAGCACTTGAAGGCTATATCCGGGTCAAACGGACGTCAATTCCACTCCCATTTGCAGGAGATCATATGGCGGAAAAGAATACCTGTCTCTTATGATACTTATGACAATTGAACTACGACATAGATATCATGCACTACCCCATCCGATCGACATCTTCAGTGAACAATATATAAGTATGATCGATGGTATGGACATTGAGAGCGAACACATGCGGGGAATAGTGAGAAACTTGTGGTTGAATGAAAAATACACCTTCAATGATCAGCAGGCAGCTTGAGTTGGTCTGTTCCTACATGGTGTACGTGTATGGACGTCACGCAACCTCAGTCAAGTTATAAAGGATGCAATGGAGTAAACAGAATTACCTTCTGAAGGTTATCCTTGACAATTTGGGACATATTTTCCATTTTTGCATCTTCTCATGCGGATCAATAATAGAAACGACCATCTGATAACGTCATGTGTAACCATTTTCAGGAATAACGTTTCGTCTACCAAAGTCTGGCTGAAATTTTGAAAGGAACACAGATTGAGTAGAAAATTTAGATAGATAATTAACCTGCATACGTGATAGTATAACACTGACGGTTAATCACGCGGATGTTTATTGTGAAACCTAATGCAAACGGCGTATGGTCGAAAATTACAAATTCATGTATCTGTGCAGCCGTGCATCATTGGGCGTTTCCGCAAAATGAAAATACGTATTCCATCCTGAAAATTCAAATGAAAATATTCTTACAACGCAAGATCTGTGGTGAAGCCCGAGAAAAATTGCAAAATGTTTATTTCAACAAAAGTGAGACCGTGAGCTGTCTTTAGGCTTGAGGCTTTTTTCATTACGACAGAATTATTTGAATCAATGGACTGCGTATTTGGCCCGGAAGTCATTTTAATACTTCACGAAAGTCAGTAATATTTTGCGCCAAAATGACCGTTTCCAACTTGTTTCCACCTTGAAACATCATACTGGCGAACTAGGCATTTATACAACAATTTCACATCGTTTTACTTAAGACTAAACGAAACCCTCATCTGGCAATGTGCCAACAATGCGGAAGGAAGGCAGTGATGAAGAGCCATCATGTCTCATGTTTCTGAAGAAGGAAGCAGCTGCATTAACAAGCGACGGTGGCATTGGTTGCTGCGAACGGGAAAATAGATCTGTTAACTCTAGCCTCCCTGAATCTAAAATCCAGATCGTATTTTTTAAGACAGTCCGGTTCAAGCCCAAGTCTTCTGAAGGCCTAAAATCGACATTACAATGTGAATGACTTACTCGGATAATATCCTGAGGTTGCGGCTTCTGGTGACTAGAATTTCGTTTACCTACTTTACATTGCTCGTACAGTAGCTGCCTCGGGATCCATTTAGGCCTAATCCCTGCGTGGCGTGTGCTAACCTAAACCCGAAGGTGCATGACCCATCAGCGTAACCTCGCTCCCGTCCGTGTCTGCTCACTGAATTACTTCAGGATTCGGGACGGCATCCGGTCACCACATAATTAGGACGCCTTATAGGCTCTGTAAGTGGGAGCTGTTGAGATACTGCGCATTTCGTTGATACACTGTCCGATCTTCGTTGCCTTGCAACAGGGTGGACAGCATCATTACGCAGTACAAGGACAGCTTTGTTTCTACCTTCAGGCTGCGGTTTCCCCAGAGATGTCTTTCAAAGCATCCATGAGCAACATTCGCCTTCGAAACACGACTTCGCAATTCGCACTCCACTAACATCTGTCGACAGGTTGTTCTTCATGTAACAGAACTGTGTGCAGCTATCCACGGTATCTCTGTTGTTACTGATTTCTGATGTAAGCACAGCACCTCCGCTCGCAGGAAGCTAATAGAAAGAATGTAAAATGTATATTTGTGTTGGTAAGCTGACCATCTTTGGATGTCTCGGTCGCAAGAACGGTGATCAGTAGTTGACGTTCATCTTCGTTGAGTGCAGATAGCGCACTATCCTCTGCGACCAACTATGCGCATTGTCGAGTTACACAGGTCGCTTTGGGTCAACTCGAAGAAAATTCGATAATGTTCTGTCAAGCAACCGCAGTTCGATATTCAGTCGGATTCAGATTTCACACTGTCATCCTTAGAGTCTTGAAAGGGGGCTATTAGCGTTGCATAGTACATCAAATGAATTTAGCAATGGGATTGAGGGTTATTGTTATACAAGAACTACACAGAATCAGAAGGTGAATAACCCCGATGGAAAAATACATAGGGGATAAGTTAAGTAGCAGTATACCGAATATACATGAATCGCAAAACGGTATAATGGAGTATTAGAACTTGTCAAAATCCGGATAACGCAGTGGAAATGACCTTGATTGTTGTGAATTACCAGTTGAACCAGTGGAAGCTTGCGTAGTATGACGGACAGATGGACTGATGAGAGAGTAGTCCTTGACTTGTAATTTGTTTGCTGGATGAAGCTGTACAAGTCTTGGAGTCGAAGATGTTTACCGTAGGACTGCGTATTGTTTAGTTCGTGTGGCGGCGTCAAGGCAGGATGTGTTGTTCAACATGCTGCGTAGCATGTGAATAGTCATTCCTCTTGATGCGTCGCATGGAAGTGTGTGACAAAACATGTGTAGTTGTTGCGGCGATGTTCGTGACCATGAGCCATGCCAACTAACGAACATGGTGAATGGGCTGGTGACACCGACACTAACGTTGGTGACAGATTTGGAACCACTGACCATGTCGAGTGTTCCATGCCAGGAGTTGTGTCGGGCGTTGCATGTCAGGCGTTATGCCTGACGATGATCAGGTAAACACAACAGTTTTTATAGTTCACATTAGCTTTTGAAATGTGGGTCAAGTGGATGTCACTCCCGAGGCACGTTATACATTGAAAACCACATGTTAGAGAGATAATTGGCCTCATTGTCTACGTGACAGGTTCAACAGAATAATTGAAGAATGTTTATGGACGAACGCACTGGAGATGTGGTGATGGTTTACCATGCTGATCGAACAGTTACCTGTCGGTTTCAGATGAAACCCCTACGGAACAGAATGCTGTCATGTTTCACGCCATTGACAATGTCAGTGTTACATCTTCGCCTTCATGTCCATGTGCAACATTCTAATCAAATTGACGAACTTTCCAGGACATCCAAACTTACCAAACACCTTCCACAATGCCTCGCATTCCGTGAATGGGATTTGTACCTCCCAATAGCCAGAGAAGCGAATTTTCCGCCATCATGTTTCAACTGAGTAACGACGTTACTCTGTGCCGGATCATGAATTTTTTTAGTGTCCTATTGAGCGAGCATTTGTCGTGGGGGGAAAATGTCATCGTCGTTAAAGCATTTTCGCATCGTATTCACTTAGCAAAGATGGCATGTGGTAAGAACTGATCGGCATCACCTTTCGACACATCCTTTCCTTCACCGTTGCCCGGGGCACTGTGGTATATGATATGCATACTGGACCCACAGCTCTCGTTCTAACAGCGGAACCATTTTTCTAAAGCTTGACGTTCTCTCATATTTATCATTGGCCAAAATGGTAGCCTTTCTGTAAATAATGCTTTCTTTCTTGGACATCTTCCTATGTTTTTTTTCTCGCATTTACATCTTCAATTTTTTGTTCCACCTCCAGCTGGCACCGCGTCACAAAAATGACGGCACCGATGAATTTTTTACTCAACTCATTCTTTGTCAAAACGCGCTTGATATTTCTTCACGATACTCCCCAAATAACTCCGTCCTTGAACGTTGCATAGCTTTCGACCAAGTTAAGCGCTCCAGAGTTAGTTTATTTCTGGATGTTGACAATCGGTTGTTCATTAGAGGTAAAGTGGATTTCGGCGAACAATTCGCTTTCGGTAATTCATCATCAAGCCAATAATTCATAATTTTTATCGTCGCGGTTGTTAAGTCATTAAGGTCAAATCAGTTTTCACATAATTACCTGACAAAATTAAACGAGGGGGCAACTAAGTAACCAGGTTGATATTCGGACTTGTCAAATGTGTAATGGTGGGCTATACTAATTGTAAGAGCTGAATAACTCATCTGAATGCACAATTGTGGATTACGTAACCGACCGTCCTCACGACGATCAGAATACGAAATCTGACTCCCTTGGATTGATGACGTGCAGTCTGGAACATTACCGCTTCCAAATTTCATCAAAATTTTGGTTCCGCGCCAGCTCCCGAGTGACTAATCGCAGTTTAATAGCTCGGGTCAAGACCTCAGGCTACTTGTTCTGTGAACACAATCCATGTGTGTCTCAGCCTGGCATCACAAACTGGGCAGTAGGAAGTTCCCGCCACGTAGGCATCTGCATGCAATTGTCCGCCTTTCACTCTGGTCGACAGGCGGTAGAGGGACGGCCAACCGCTCACTAAGTCTGGTGCGACTGGGACGGCGGTTCAGGCACGCCATTGTTTCGTGACCAGCAGGCCTCATGTTAAGATCAACACCTGCAATCCCACTGGCGTTACAGTGATTATGGTACATTGGTTCATGCATGCCAGAGTTTAGATAAACGATACGTTCTATGAGATCCGCAACAAGTGTGACGAGAAGATCCAGTTTTTACTTTTGGTTCGTCCGACATCCGACTTGAGATGTCAAGAATGAAAATCGCTCAGTTAGGCTAGTTGTCGAGGCTTTGAGTTGATAATGCACGTCAGTATTGGTCTCCCGTTTTTGTGCGTCGGTGTTTTTCTGTGAGCTGTCCAAAGAATTAGCGTGCTACTTTTTGTTATGATTTGCTGGTTCGTTGGCGAAGTGTTTGGTTCTCATTGCCCATATCGTAAGTTTAATTTGTGTACGGCCATCTCTTCCAGTGTTGGCTACCGTCATTGGTCTGTTCTCACGAGCCTTTTATTAACATGCCGATATTTAGTCCGGTTGAAAATGACTCAAGGTTGTCAGCGCACGCTCTTGATTTTGCTCTCTTCCGATCTCACTTTGTACAGCACGTCTGAACGTTTTTGATGCCGTCAATTTGCACGTTTGAGTCGCTGATCGATCTGGATTGGTGCTGATTTGTTTTGAGCCTACTCGAAAGCAGAAATCAGACGTTGGATCTGTTTTAGTCGTCACTTTTACAATTCGTGTTTACTCTGCTTTTTATTCGCAGCAATGGTTGGGATCTTACAACGCTCGTCAGAACTGGCGCGGTGGACTTTCAGATGCGCTCAATCTGGTCGGCTTGACTTTCGAGGGCCGTCCTCATCGAGGTATCGACGATGCGCGCAATACAAGCCGACTTTTGTTCCATTTACTGTCAAAAAATATCTCACATGCTACTTGATCATTGAGTTGTCGATACCGTTTTTGGGTACGAGCTGTGATTTTGCACTCTGTCGATCGTTTTTTCTATTCTAGGATTCGTGTTTTTATGCTATTCGAACGCATTTTCACAAACTGCTACAGAAATTCACCTTTGGACATTTTTGCAAAAGCTTTATTTCATTTCGTTACTACTGTTTATTTGATATGTATAAAATGGGTTGGATAGAATTTTTCTGTTGCACGAGACTCGGCACCTTCCATTGAAATTCATGTGATGTTTGTTGGAGCGACGGTACATACGAATTGAAAGTTGTTTAGCTAGAACGTCAGTATTGAAACCACGCAACTATCATGGTTTTTGCCATTAATGTTTCTGGTGAGTTGGGGCTCTGTACACTGTGAAACTGGTTCATTCCATTATCTCCTGCTACCGATAGGTCGGTTTTGTGTACACTATAACCCTTCGGATATGTTGCAACCAAAAGTTTAGCTATCTCGTTTTATTGTCAGCGAATCGAGTATAAGGTAAACTAGCCGAAAATGTGCTTTGTCGCTTGTGGTTTCATCACGTTGGTGGGCGTTTTCAGCCCATGGCTCATTTCTCGAACTAACAAATTGATGAATATAGTTTAACGTAACCAACACCGTTTACTTGTTTAGGAATTCAGTTCATAGCCGTATATTATGTTAAAGTTTATTAACCAGCGTGGAATCATTCTTTGATGGTTTCCCAGTCTTGTGGATCGATGCACAACGTTCATGCAATGATCGTATGTGAACTAGAAGAGCTTACCGGGCGATCACATGATAGCAAATGGTCGTACAAACATTTTGTAATCACCTTAAGATGCTAGATGTTCTGTAAAAAGTCCCACGGACTTGCTGGTTGAAAAGTTTATCCAAATGCGAAAGCTGTGATCAAACTTGAGTGATGTTCATTTTACATCAACGAATTGCCCCGACTACTCATTACTAACAAGACATTTGGAATAAGTCCAGGATTTGTTAGTAAGCTGACAACCATATGGTCGCCACGGCCGAAAGCAGGAGTTTACTTTGTGATACCAGAGATCTCGTCGGTCAACTTGACCTGCAAGAATGGGACGAGGTACGGAGTTTATAGCCCATTTGAAAGCAGTAGGTCATACCTTTTCGGTGTGGGGAACGAACGACCCTCGCTGCAACAAAGTGGTGGATAAAACTTTCCCAGAACATTCTGACAAGGTGAACACGGGGGCTCATCCACTACGGGAGACGTAGATGAGCAAAGTGGAGGTGAGCGATAAATCGTCAACCCTGACAGAAGTGGCTGACGCCAGTGGTTCTCAGTTGAGGCAGACCTCGACATTATCTCCCTCTGTGAAACCTTTCACTGTACACGGTCAGTCCTGACAACAGTTAGGGTATGTGCATCAGGTTCCGCGTAATAAAGCAGACTATCCGCACAACATGCTGATCAATTAAGAGCAGGAGGCCGTTTCAGAAACTGCACTGTGATGTTTAGAAAGTCACTTGAAAAGCAGCCGCTTCGAGGCTGCCGGACAAAACCAAGGGGTGGGTGACAATGTTATGGTTTATTAGTCCGGCCAACTCTAGGCCATCAGCATTCACCCTACTCGCATATCGGGATTGTCTGTTGTACGTTGTATCCAACAGTTGGCAGAACTGATCGCTTCCTGCGACTGGAAGACAGTCACAGAAATTTGTCAGACCGTAAATGTATCGCCATACACCGAACAATGCAACGTTCGGGTGAGTCATGTTTGGTTTTATCAACGCAATCTGAGTGTCTGCTAATCCGACGTCCTGAGATCACTTACGGGTCATGCTTATCACACATGCTAAGCCAGCCCTGTGAGAAGGGATATGAAGGGGTTAACTTATCGGTTGGCAGTTCTTTTGAGCAACGATATAGGCCACACTTATTAAAATTTATACTGGTGAAGGTTAGTATGGGTTACTGTGCGATCAGTTTAATGTATTCCACCGTCTGCTGACTTTCATTCAATGTGATGCAAGTTTTCGTTGGATCGGACCGTAATCGTTTTGAGACAGTAACTTACTTTGATTGTTGGGCAGTTTCGCATATTTTGATCCACTGTGTCATTCGCTTACGTTAATATTTCTGATGGTGGTATTACATGTTGAGAGCTAGTCGAGCTCATAGTGAGGTGACAATGGGAAGTTGGACGAAAGAAAGCGACAGTAAACACCTCAAATTTAGTTATGAGATGATATAGGCTCTCTTCCGGCTAGCTTTCCATCTATTTTTGATTAGCTGACTTGACCACACCAAGCTCAGCCATCGCATGAGCCTTAAGCATGTGTGACTCGATATTGGATTATGTCAACTAATGCGTTTGGTTATCACTGCTCTGATTTTACCGCTTACGTAGCGTGTTAAACAGGGGCGATGACGTTGCGTATAGAAACTAGATGGAGAAGAGTTTGGGAACGACTGGTTCATGCCAGTTGCGTACACCCATCATTACTTCGTCATGTTGGTTACGCACTAGTGGACAGCGCTACCTTCGGCGATTGGTCCTAACCTGCCTCCGATCTAGCTAACTGTGTGCCGTTTTCACCTTGATATTGTGAGTTTCTGTGCCCAAACTAACGCGTGAAAATAATCTGTGGCTTATTGTTCGGTTTCCTTCTGACATTTCTTGATTGACCAATATGGGGTGTGCCGATGATACTGTCTTGCTCAGCCCCTCTGCCAAAGACGTAGACCATGCTATTCAAGATGACTGGTCTGGTCAGTTCGTATCGAATGCACTTCACACTTTCAAAGTGTAAAGCGCTGCTTGGAGACTGAGACCTCCTCACTCTCATGTTTGTTTTCGCAGACAGTTTGGTTGAGATTAGGAGCACTTTCACTATCTCCTTCCGTTTGTAACATTGCTGATGAGATATCAGCGGAAATAACGAAGACACACTGTCTTCGCCAACCTGCTTCGAAATAGCGTCCAGTTGTCATTACATAAGAGGTTACTTAATGCTTGTGAACGACCAGTTCTGCTCTGTGGTTCGGAAGCGTGGCTTGTTCGCTGCGAGGATCTGTGTTTGAACATCATTATTTCCATCAGTCAGCCTACATCAAATGTGATGATCGCGTGGGCAATGCGGCAAGCCTATTTCGAAACGCTCGAGATGGGCGATCACTTGGTTAACTGATTGCGTTGCACTGTCTGTGGTGATTGAGTCACACACACCTCGTGTTGGCTGAGCGTTTACTGCACCGAGCCACTGACTGTTGCGCAAAACCTCGTGGTGCTCAACCAACAACGTGGTCATGAGACCCATGACCGCTCTGTTAAGTAAAATGAGTGTTGTGGTCTGTGTGATCACCCAACTCGATAGCACATTTCTATTCTTTTAGACTATTCCATGTCACTTTTAGGGTGAACAATGGCTGGATTAATATCTTCTCATCAGGTTCTTGTCCATTATAAATGAAGAAGCAGTATTCATGGTGGTGTAGCTTTCCATTTATGAGACTTGCCTTATCTGTTCCTAATTGTGCTTACGCTAACGTTCCAGAAAGACTGCACGAGGCCCAATTTTTTCTTCCTGTGGATTTAATGACAGGTCGGTATTCCTCTTTCCCCACCTCTAAGTCAGGTGTGCTAGTGAGTTTTCGATGATGTTAACATGTGGTGAAAATCTACTCGATTCACCGCTTATCCAAACCCCGACACAATAAGAGATCTAACAGGGAACCAATCCAAACGTCGCGTTAAAGATACCACATCAGGAATTGGACGAACAGTCTCAATGTTACGCCTCCCGTTATTCGCTAAGTTCTTGGTTCTTTATTGCACCAATACGATCAGCCAATGATAGACTGTGATTTCTTCAATACTGTTGTACATTTATAAATGCGGCTTCTTGTCTCATGAAATTGAACTGCTTACTGCAACCAGTGTAAGGTCTTATTACTTGCGTGGGAGGTTTCAATTCGAGTACGATTTCTAGGGCTATTGAAGTCCCTAATTCCAAGTATTACACAAAATCACCCCAGTCCTGTCGTAACTACGTCCTGCTTTAATGATATTTGTTCAAAAGAGAATGTAAACTCCTTACACGCTCTGTGACCAAGCATGTTAATAGGTGAGTGAATGTACGCCACCAAACTATTACTTTGTTAACGTCTTAATTCGACTTGTTGACTGTTACTCAGCCACTCGCATGTACTCCATGCATTGACCGGCTAGAGTGGCAGGTACAGCACAACGTCTGAAAACATGAGTGCACTGAATGAGTTTTCAGCATTGAGTGCTGATTGTCTGTTCGAACTGTCAAGAAACTTGGGCTCATCTTCCCATATATATATATATATATATATATATATATATATATATATATATAACACATCTTGTACTTTCTGTAACCCCGGACACAATTATTGTTGCCACAGTACGCTATTCAGGTAACTCAGGTTTCACACAGTTATAAAATGGCAAATTTGCTGGCTCTTTGATAACTACTAAATAAACATGGCTTCTCGTCAATGAAGCTACCAGTTCAAACCTGTTAGTATATCAGATCTACCCTCATTGTTAGAGGGCTTTTAGCATATGTTCAGGCCTGCATAAACGTTCATCTTCAGCACACCCGAAATCCGACAAATCAGCCATAATCGATACATGGAGCATTCGGATTCTTGTGCTTCTGATGCCTCGCTGAATTTACCCCCCAACGTGGCTTATCGCAACATACATATCACAAGGTTCCACGGGAATACCACACATCGTTTGTCCCGCCTACCTATACCAGGTTTCATTGGTTATCGTTGAAGATACTTTACTCGTTACGCGAATGATCCGTAGATTCTCAGGTATACACTGAATTGCCCCTATTTAGCCATCTCCGATTACGTGATAAGTTGATCAACAGAAAGCAATAAAAACGCCTACTTGTTGCACTATTATTCTCGAACAAAGGTGAAAGACAACAGTGTGGTTCATCTAAAATTTTAACATCAAAAAGACAAATTCATCTCATCGATGTTTCTGGGGTTCCCCCACTGTCCTCCTTGCTCTGAGCCCGAAAAGTGCACTGGCGTCACCTACAATTGACACAACGTCTCAACTGTTATCCTGATTGACTCCAACCAACCGACCCACATGCCACACTTACACATGCGTCCCAATTCGGGTTCATTTCTATCTAAATGTCGTCACCATGTCAAGTATCTTTGTTGGTCGGATCTAAACGCTCCAAATTCCGAGCTGGTCCTATCAATCCGTCCGATACAACCGAGGTGCTTTGATCCCTTTCTGCATTCGGGCACCTCTATCACGAACCACAGTCGATCAGTGCCTCTGCGTATGATCAGAGAATTCGGGTTTCAACATGAAACTGGACAATCTACTTCCTCTGCTCAACAACTTTCCAGTCGATGCTTAGTTGCGCGTCCAGAACCTATAATCGCCTCTGGGAACGTTAGTCCCGACGGAAAACATTTAAGTGGAACACAAGCCCCTTTGCCTCATCGCGTCTAAACCTGCTAGGTCGTCAACTTGGTGCTCCTCAACGGGAGACAAATCCATTAGGTCGACCACCAGTAGCATCCAGTTGGCCGCACCCATAACTGTAGATCACAGACTGAAACGTAGGCTTGTTTGGCATACATGGAGCAAACCCAGGAATCCTATAGCGTGGACGTCTATGTACCTTGTACCTCTCCCATAGTTGCTGAACGAGTAATGGCTATCGTTCTCTCCGTGTCGCTACTGATTACAACTCATTTAAACTGTGCCTTAGCACCTCTAACGATTGCGGTTCGGAACATCAATTGTCATGCTCTCCGTGAGTTGGATTCGTTAGACAACGAGTCTGGTCATATTATCCTCATTGGACCACCGCTATAGATCAGCTACAAGGAGGTTGCAAAGGTGACCCATTTGAATCGTTGTTGGTGGCTTTCTTAACATATTTTCAAATAACGGCTAACTTGCCGCACTCTTAAATACCGCCAAACAAATCCGTGTAAAACGAATCCCCATCACATGGAGACCATTAAGTCGACGGCGTCATAGTATCACTAGGATCATAGACAACCGCTACCTACATCGAGTCCAGTCTGGACATACACAAAAACCACCACAACCTAGGTAAGAGAGAGACAACAGTGATGATACTCGATGGTCAGTGGAAAAATGCTGAAAAAGAACAGACGTTCTCCCGAATTCCTAAGTAGTCTGTAGGTCAGTTACAACCGTCTTTTACGTAGTATGACTCCATGTGATCGTAGCGTCATCACTCCGATCTTTCGAGCTAAAGTCACCCAGATAACCCGTGCCCTGGAAGAATCTGCGCCCGGGTCTCCACCACTTCATACCTACCGATGTTGCTCACTTCCGAACAAAATCACTGGCAGCGTATTTTCAATTTACTATTCGCTGTGGAACAACTTCCTCCACGACTGAATACTGCTCGCATAACATTCGTGCTCAAGTTCTCCATCCCGCTGACGCCAACAGACTTCCGTCTGATTTCTCTTTGTTCTGTGTTCACAAGGTGTTTCCACACGATCTTGTTCAATCGCTTGACCGGCAACAAAATGGAATATTTGAAACAAAAGCCATTCTTCGTTGTTTGATTTGGAAGTTCCAAAAACCCTTCGGTTTTTCGCTCGCAAGCGTTGATTTATTTAAAGACTTCCACCAAGTACCTCATCCCTCTCTAATAATGGCAACCATTTTTCATGGCTCATCCATCATTTTAAACAACGTTTTAAATTCATACGAATGAACACCACCACAATTGATCGCAGCTGTCGCATTCCCATAGACTTTCCAGTCGGCCCCTTTCGAAAAGAAGCACTAGACTCGAGTTTCGCTCTCATTAGAGCTCGTCAGTAGTGCATATCCTTGCCACTGCCGGGACTAGAACTCCGGCCACGCTTTCATGAGGCAACCGTGTTGACCACTGCGCCATTGACCTCACATTAGGCACGACCGAATTATCATATGTGAACGCTCAACCACTTTCGCTTGTGAGTAATGATCAGGTTGCCCGATCGCCTCGAGAGGAGACACAGTAACTGTCCTGTTAACTCCAATCGATGACCCTCGACTAGGACTTCTTCGCAGGCTGTAGTCACAGAAGCCATTTACTTGTTGAGCGATATATCGATTACTGATGAGTAGTAGGGGATTTTGGTTTTCATAGATCATCCATTGATGATCGCAGCTGTCGTATTGCCATAGACTTTCTAGTCAGTCCCTTACGAAAAGAAGCAGATCTGCAAGTCTGGCGAATTCTATTTTGTAATCTGAGTTTTCCCACAAAGGAGGTGCTCAAGATGACTGTGTAGTCCCCCTTTTGTTGTCTTTTGATGAGTCTGTTTCTCATTTTTTGATTTTGTCTGTGCGTCTTCTGATTGTCTCACCCTAGTTCACTGGGAAAACCAACTGATTTAAATTTCTTCAATGAAATGTTTAACTACTCACAAGTAGTTTGCGATTTTAATAAATAAAAATAGATCATCACGTTTACCTTAGCCCTCAATATTTAGTCAATCCAGTTGGCGCCCTTATCTGTATAATTGAAAAGAAATCAAATATGAGTTCTCCTCTTAAGTTTTCCAGACCCGTTACATCAGTGCAGATCCTGAGACTATCATACAATTGGTTCAAAACTCTTAGGTATACAAGAACGTTTCACTGCTTCAAGAATAAAATCGCCTCACTCATACTTGATTGAGCTAGATGTCCAAAACGGTTTGACTTACCCGATTCCAGACAAATTTCATCAATTTGATTAAAGGATAAAGTTTAAATACCTATGCATCTATGATAATTTACTCCGTAATGAATGCACGGAATTCGATTCTCATTTTAACAGATCACCACGTTTCTCTTAATAAGTAGAATGTGACTAAGTAGGAGTGTTTATCACATGTACAAATCCTGCCGACAACTGAACAAACTTTGTCTACAGTAAATCAGACAAACAGTTGTCAACTTGATCATCCATTTAGGTCATAGTTGTCAATAATCTCACGTTAAGCGGTCCAGATTTCAAACTGACGCTTCTTTAGTCAATTCTGAATGTGCACAGATGTGCTGTGTTATATCCACCTCAGTTTCTTCCCAACCAGAACGCAAGAAGATGAGTCTCAACGACTGTGGTTTAATACTTTTATATTCTTTTGCATGTCAGTTATCGGAAAATTAGATGATGTATTAGATCGCTTTGGTCGATTCCCAGGAATCGAGACGAAATGTCATGCAAAGTTTGTAAACAGTAGACAGGATAACACGCATAATCAAAACCTTTTGCAAATAAGTCACTTCTTGTTAGATCCGTGGGAAAGGTGTACTTGTAATGCTGTGGGTAAGGAGGACGTATGGACACTCCAAATGACAGCTATGCCTAACGATGTGTAATTAGCTCATGATTTCCATTGGATTTTCTCCATGACTGCGTATCAAACAAATAAATATCAACTTGTTTGTCGATGCATGATTAATGAGGCCTCTAGCTCGGGTTTACATGTATGACTGTTTGTGCACATATACACGTAGGTTAAAGTCTTCCAGTACAAGCTCGCCCAATCTTCTCTGAGTACGTACAAAGAGTACGTGTCTTTGCAGGATCACGGCATGTGTCAGAGAAACTGAGTTAGTTACAATCACTTCGTGTCGCATCTTTCAGTGTTTTTGTCTAGCCATCCTGCAACACCCTAAGAGCTGTTTATTTCCCAAAATCCGCCCTAACACTGTGTCTGTCTAGCACTATCTTCAGGGTCTTTTAAGAAAAAAATTGAAATCTCTGTCATCGAATGACTATTGTGGAAATTTTGTTATCTTTTGGCGCATAATTGGTCAATTCGCTGAGTCTGCTATAGTCAAGCGATCATAAAAGTTGTGTATTGCCGGAGAGAAGTCACGTGGTATAAAAAGCGCACCACCGTGGTCATGGATATCAATTTTCATAATTTGCCATGTTTCAGCATTGAATTCCAGTGTATAGATCTAGTCTTGTTGACACGATCCAAGTGACACATATGATTGATCTCGACTGCCGTCTTGTATCTCTTGTACTCTAGGCGCTGTAGGTCATCAATACTTTCGACCACGCCATGGAACTCACATTCAACTTCTAGTCGTATAAAAAACCGCCGGATATTTTATGTTATAATTCACAGTACACACAGTGCTTCTAACAAAATCACAAGAACTGGCCCACAAATCTATAATCTCAGTTGCTTCGTTTAATGTTTCCTACCGATTCCCTTCTACACAGGTAAATGATGAGGTCGCAGCCTCTTTGAATATGATGTTTCCAG
>LOND01005966.1:14136-25781 GCA_014220965.1 Paragonimus kellicotti
CAGTCTCAAGGAGTTTAATCGTTTCTGATGTCGACTTCTTCCTACCATTTTTGAAAAGAGATGAAGAGAGAGAGAGCTGTTTCATGATCCTTGTTGCGCTCCAATAACTTTAGTTCCAGGGCCATTTCTGGCTTCTGACAGAGGACCGTCTGAAACGCAATAACTAACCATTCGTGTTCTATCGTTTATATAGTCTGGTTGATGTCAGCTGAACTGTTGCCCGAAATGTTCAGCTCATCTATCAGGTCAGCGCGGTTGGCCGGTGTTGTGTGAACCATCTTTTTACGCATTATCTCGTCGACTCGACAGCCAGTACAACCACGGGTCACAGACAATAGCTTTCTGTTGTTCCCAGATGAAAGGCTCGTTTCATCTCCTTTAACTGTTTGACTGGTTAACGCTTACGGTATTTGCACAAGCTTTTAGTCAGCTTGCGTTTAAGTTCTCGACGGTCGTCATCATATTCAGAACCAGGTGGGATCGAGCGACGCTTGTTCATGAAATTCATCGACGCGACAGGAAATCTAGTTCCGTCGCAACTGCACAACACTTTCGGAACATACCTCTTCACAGCATGTTTTCACAGCTGCTGCGATTTGTTGCCAGTGTTCATCAGGCTATCTCACCTGACTCGAACTGAGGAATTCATCCACCAATGGTTTGCGGTAACCGTTTCTTTCATACCTCTCGCTCGAATGCTAGTTAACCATTTTGAATTTATGACCGTGTCCTCTGAGCAAATGACAAAACAAAACGGGCACGCACAACGGCATAGGTACCGAGTCTAGGTGGTTGCTCCAAAATGGCACGACAGTCCTTAACAGAGTGGCGCCACCTGTAACCGACTGCTATGTGATCGAATAGTGTCCACAATTAGGGTTATATATATATATATAATATGGCGTAATTACTATATTGAGTGGCAGACACCACAATATCATAAAAAGGGTAATGTGCAGGGTGAAAATGTAAACGAATATGAAGGGATAAATAAGAAGTCGCAAGGATGCACACAGAGACTCGCAGCACGGGTGCCGTTAGGTTCTGTTCTTCGCCACATCAGACGGCTTCCTCAACCAAAGGTGTTCATTGTCCTTCGGACCCCAACCAGGCGGTTTGGAGCACCCTGTTAAAGCAAGCTTCAGAATGAGTACCTTCATACTCCGAATCCAAATCATGCGCCGCCCACTAGGCTGTCGCTTCCAGCCCAACCCACCCACTCGCAAACAAGGCATGATGTGGTAGGGTGTTGGTTGGCATCTGTAAAATGTAACCGAGAAAAGAAAGTTTGTGAAACGAGATCAGTATGCTCAGTGTCGACGAGTCTATCTGTCCGAAGACCGGGCCGTTGACGAACTTCGTCATTGCTGACAAGTTGTTCCCATTATATACCGCTAATGCTTCGGAGACATTGATGGTCGAAATTGGTCATTCTGTGAATATCCTCCCCGCGAATGGACGAAGTTTTGTAGCCGTATAGTAGGACCATTCATACAGTGGCATTGTAAATTTCGATCTTATAGAGAAAGGTCATGCCCACGCCACAGATGACGTAATTTGGTAAACGCCATCCGAGCCGACCACTTTGAGAAACAGTTCATCTGGTCTCAACCATCTCATTCCGTTATGACTGATGGAGATCTCATGATGAGCTGTGATATTCCAAATGGTTCTCCGTCGGAAACGGAATTGATTGTGGATTCTAAACTACTAAGACTTAAGAAAAACCTTCGGTCCGTACCCTCTTTCTGCAACGACTGTGGTCTGAGCTTTTTGTCTGATCTGACCACATTCCTCCTTTCCGTACAAGAGACTGAAGGGGTGTCTCGTGATTAGTGCTTATCAAAGGTCATGCCCATTTCCAAAGAAATCATAGGACACCATGTGGCAGGTTTTAGCCCCAATGCCTGTATGGTATACAGGGTGCTCACGGTCTTATAATGCGGAGTCTTCTGAATCACGGACAGAGGCTGATAAGAGAAGAACTGTCAAGTTTCCGGCTCGGTCGCAAGTGTCTCGAACATGGCCTTACCTTGCTACGGACACTGGGGCATCGATATTTTCCCCTCCAGTCACTGGTTGTAGTACTTCTGTACCTTAAAGTTGATTTTGATTCGGTTGCTAGACGTGCTGTCTGAGATTTTCCTTGTCGCAGAAGAGTCCCGGTAAAATCTGTTACTTTAATGACGCCATCCTATTCTCACTCCGAATACAGTGTGCATTAATCTCGAGTGTTCTCGCTTCAATTGGCTTCTGGCAGGAGCGTCCGATCTCCCTCTTCCCTCTCAACTATTTGGTGGGCGATATTCTGGATGGAGCACTGAGGTTTCGAGGACCCTGAAGTATAGCTTCTGTCGTCGGGAGTCCTCTTGACCCTGATCTCAAGCTTGCCAGCCGAAGATTGTCTTCATGCAGAGACCATGTCCTATGAACCTGTACCCCCTTTTACTTTTTTGGAGAGTACAGGAAGGGCGGCAATGAAGTTGTACTAGTATAGAGGAATCACCCGTGGAAGCTCTGCTTGGTTATGATTAAGAACTTCGCTCTGTGTTGGAGTAGCAGGTGTGGTCGCAGTGCACAGTAAGGAACAGTAGAAATGAACGCGCGCTGCGCAGCACAGTTTCCCCAGAGTGTGTCAGCATAACGGCATTTTGATTTGAGTGCCAGCAGTATAGTTTTCCATATGATACCGTTCAGACGTTCAACCTGCCCGTTTGACTGTGGGTTATAGGCTGTACGAAGAACTGGTTGCTGCGAATACCCCATCGCGAAAGAAGAATGAAAGTAATTCTTCGAAATGAAAGCAGAACCACGATCGGAATGGATGAATGAAGGTAAACCAAAAATGGAAAATAAATTGGTAAGGCAATTAATCACTGTAGAGGAAGAAGTGTCACGGATACAGAGGCGGCGTAGGGGGGAAAGTGAGTTGGGCGAACGTCGGCGAAAAGGCCAAGGAAAGAGCCGTGCTTGACCGGACGGAAAAGGAAAGGAGTTGAAATCGTAATCGAATTGTCACAGAAGAATTTATTCTCTTGAGGATGAAGGGATGGGTCTTTGAAATCAATGTTTAGTTTATTCGAATGTTGGTTTTTTATCAGAGGTGTTTGTGGCGGAGTGAGAAAACGGGTTTGGTTTCAGCACAAACTTTGCATTGAGCGGTGATCCGTTTGATATCCTCGAGGCTGAAGAGTAGATTGCGTGCACGGACTAGAGATGAATACTCTCTTTTCAAAAATGGTGGGAAGAGGTCGACATCAGAAACGATTAAACTCCTTGAGACTGTTTGGGGAACGGGAGGGGTGCCTGGTGGCTGCTGATGAGATGTCAGCAAAAAAGCAAAAGCAGCAGTAGCTTCCACCAACCTGTGTCATCCGTGACACCAGAAAGACGTTCGGTTGTCACCGAAAGGAAGGATATATAATGCTTGTTTCCCCCACGGTCCAGAAACGTGGCTTGTTCGCAATGAAAATTTCAAGACTTGTTGTGTCTGATCACCATTGTCTTCGTCAATTAGCCCACATTAAGTGGACTGATCGCGTGAACAACACGGCCGTTCGCCGGCGCGTATTCCGGAACGCTCAGGATGCGCGATCAATTGGTCAACTAATCACGTTGCACAGCCTACGATGATTGATAGTTACCGTACCGGGCATTATATACTGAGACCACCAACAGTTGGGTGAAACCACGTGGTAGGTCAAGTAACAACATGGTCACAAAATATGAAAAATCCCACTGTTTCATCGAGCAAAGTGGGTTGTTATCGCCTGCCTGGATGGGGTTCTTATGGTCACCCAAATCGCTACTTAGAAACGCTATCCGAGACAGCGTACTTGCAAACACACTATTTCTAGTTCTTCCGCTTAGACTTCTTTTATTAATTTCCAACCTTCTTAGTAACGTTTTCTTCTAGGATATTCCACGTCACTGTTGAGGTGAGCGGCAGCCCGAGCCACAGTACTTTTGGTTGGGTCATGTACTAAGGATGCCAGCTAGTCGTTTGCCACACCGAGCACTGTTTGCGGACGCTGCGGCTGACTGGCGCAAGGTGCGAGGTGGACAGATGATGACCTGGCGTAGACAAATGAAATCGTTTACGAAAGGGTTGGTCACTGTAGGTCGGAGTTCGGAGCTCGGTCTCCAAGGGCTAGGGGCGCCGTCGCCGACCTCAGCAGAGTCGGGTGGCTTGCGACAGTTTCATGTGAGAATGGCGGACGGAGACGTCAGTGCCGTGAAATGTTGGTCCGTTGGTGGGTTGGGCCGGAGTTAGGTCCGTTGTGGGAAGGTGAGTGCACTTTATGGATGCGGGCAGGCTGAACGAGCGTGAAAGGAAAGCCTGTCTCGCTGATGACGCCTTACTTTCACTCACAGCTCGGTTGTTTGTTTGCAAGGTGTAGGCGCCTTGATGTTGTATGTTTGAATATAGACGTAGCTATTTTTTAGTAGTTAGGTCCACTTCCCCTCCCCTCCTCTATTTTCTTCTTTCTTCCTATATAAGTCTTTTTCTTCTTTTTGTTCTTCGTGGTTGTGTGGCAGTCAAGCATCAGTGTGAACCACCGATGTATTGCTGTCTATGATGATGATGATGATGATGATGATGATGATGATAAATGACCTATCTCGTCCGCTTCTGTTTTGTATCTATCCAAACCAAGACTACAATGGCATTTTCAGTGTCGGCGCACTCCATGAAACCCGATGGCGAACATCCTGCCAAATCGGGAACTGAATGCATGCAACGTCTCTCAAACCCTCCTTTACGCCTTAAGCGTTGTCATTTACTTAAATACGTCCTTGAGGAATAATAAAGTTCGGCAGCTCTTTTTTAGTCTCAGATGAAATAGAAGCCGAATCTCACCTTCAGGTTGAAGTGTGAATTTCACCAGACTCGAAAGCAGAACATAGTTTGCTCAACTGGATTCCAGTAAACTTTTTCCCATGTGCTGTTGGACTTGGCACTTTGGTCAGTCGGTTAATATAGAACAGTAGGGCATTACTTGTCATGTCTGCATACGTCCCAACTAACTACAACTCAGATGCTGTCAACGACTTGTACAATAATTTTTTTGATCTACTGAAATAAATTGAACACACGAACGTCGCGGCTCTAGCTGATAATATGAAAGAACAACTTGATCGTCTTAACTCAGGGGAGAAGCGGATAGGTAGCATGCTATTTGGCCAGCCGCGATGCACTCACCATCGCCACAACAGCCTTAAACCTGACCAGAAGGTACTGCGGTTCGGGCTGCCGCTAACTTCAATAGAGACGTGAAACATACTCAAAAAACGTTACTGAAAAGATTTTTTGAATGGTGAAAGAGTGAGCGGAAGAAGTAGAAATAATATTAATGCAGGTACGCCACTGACTGCGGCACACTGCCAACTCGGATAGCTTCAAAACAATGGTCGCACTAGTATAAAACATTTACTAAACTTCCTTGCCGCGACGGACGCATTTGAACCTAACAAACTGAACACTGTTTAACTCCACATCGTCTTCCGTGCATGAGTATATTGCTGAATGCCCCACCTTTATATCAGCAATATTAACCACCAAAGCAATCCATATAAAACTTGAAAACGAAATCTTCCGTTATCTCATAGCAACGTGCAAACAACAGATCGGCCAGTTTCTGGACGAATACCTTTAGAAACCAAAGTTATTAGCGGAAGACTGCAACCTCAAACCTGTCTTGGCCGAAGAATATCGTGACGCCACCATCAGGGACGCCGTTATCAATAGTTTGAAGTGTAACAATATTTGTCGGTGACTCCTAGAGAACAAATATCTCGATAGTAAAACTGCTTATAATCAAGCTCATATTTTAGAAATGGCCAATCAATAATCACAAACATCATGTTGGCTCTCTGAGTTTTACAGCGTCAACAGGAATTTACGGGGTACCATGATTCTGCTTGCTCGCTTGTGCAATGTGAAAACAAAATCTCTGTTGCTGAAAACAGCGAGTGTTAGTTCTGTGGTAATGACAAATATCCTCGAGTTCACTGTTCAGCTAAGAATTCGGTCTGCAAGTGCGGAAAGGGTCATTTTCAAAATGTTTGTTATTTTAAAACGTACTCAAAGCAGGTAACGTCTCTGACACCTCCTCTATTCTTCTCGATGGCCATTGCAGCGTCGCAAAATTACTAGACTAATGCTACAGTGGGTCTCATGGTAAACAATGTCCGAATGTATGCATATGCAGTTCTAAGAACTACATATCTGCTGCGGCAATGAGAAGAAATAAATAGCAAGTAGAAAGATCCTTTAATAAAATCACTATGGCTTCTACTCGTGCGTCAAGTCACACTCAGGACATTGTTTTGTCAGCATTCAGTATGAAAATCCTTCCTATCTTAGAAATAGACTATCTGTCCTTCCTGACCTCTGTGTGGACGTTTGGTTGGAACACGACTTGCATTCGAAAGTTGTAATAACGCCCCATGATGACAACTCCCGTTTACGTTATGACCTGTTAGCGGCTCACGTTGAAGGGTCCTCATTGTTTGGAAGTCTAGCATCTAACAGTGAACCGATCGCAACATCTCCATGGCACTAGCCGAGCGACGAAAGTTTCAATCAACTGGAAGTTCAAGGACTGCTGAGGAACGAAAATAATAGAACCTCCTGTCGCTCTGTAGCGCGCTCAGGCATCAGTTGCTAAAAAAAAAAAAAGAAAATGATTGTTGACTACAGCCAAACCATCAACCAGTGCACTTAGCTGGATGATTATCTATTATGGAGATCCGATGAAAATCGAAAAAATACCAAATTATATTGCATACAGTCAGCTTAATTTGCACAGCGCATATATCACCAAGTGCCCATCTGCGAACGGGAGAAAATGCACACTGATTTTGAAGTGCAGGGAAGTTTATTAGTTTTGTCGCATTGCCTTTGGAGTAATCAGCAATGTGGCAGCCTTACAACACTGAAAAATAACAACCAGCAGCGACGTTCGCACATATCGATAACATCACAGTATGTACAGAGGATAAAAAACTCACGATCGAAACCTGGCCAGATTCATTGAAATCGCCCGCAAGTGTGGAATTACCCTTAATGAAGAGGAGAATGCTGTACCCACTGGGAACACCAAACTTCTGGGTTACAAAGTTCCCAAAGGGATTATCAAACCGAATCCTGACCGTTTATATCTTCAAAATTTATCCACCTTTGAAAGTTGTATTCCCAACAGCGTGTCGTTGATTTGTTAGCTTAATATTCTCAGTGGATTCCCAACATCTCGGAAAAAATTCATCTCCTCGTAAGAAATGAAGTACAGAAGGAATTCGTCCCTTGATTTGAGTCACCAAAAGGGGAATTGGGGAAAGCCATTGTCACGATGGTTGATCGCAACGTTTCGTTAGTCGTAGAGAGGGGCGCTTCCGATTTTGTGATAACTGCCATTACTACCCAGAACCCTCTCACAAAATGAACAATGGTATTCAGCCGTAGAAAAGAAGGGTTACTTCGCAGTGGAGGAGCAACTTGCTGAGGATCCACTTTCAAGTGATTACTGTTCAGAAGTCGGTTGCCTTTATGTACGATATGAATCACGCAATTAAGATCAAAAACGATAAAATCCAACGATAGAAGATCAAACTTTCATCATACAGCTTCGGTGATAAGTATCGACGGGGGAAAAATCGTGTAGCTGATGCTTCATCTCGTAGTCATTTCTGTGCATCATTGAACACCGTCTGCTGAAGAACCTCACTGTTTTTTGTCATCCTGGCGTCATTCGAATGTTTTACTTCGTACATTAGAAAAGTTTGTCGTTCTCCGTTGAGCAAGTAAGAATAAGGAATTTGCGCTGTTCAGCTTCTACGGAAATTAAACCTCAATTTTATAAACCACTTGGTGAGAAATTAATCAAAACAACTCAGTCACTTGAACGCCCCAATGCCGAGTTCACAGGATCCCTCCCCCTCCTTAACCCTTAATAAATATCTCATCGTGATAGACGAATACTTTTCGCATTTCAGGTTGCTTGCTTGTTCTGGACTAATTACATGACAGGAGGTAAGACGTGTAATCTGTCAGTTATTCCTGCAGATTGTTTCAGTTGGTGGTGTTCCTTTATAGATACATTCTCAGACCGAGTTTTTCTTTTTTATGACTACGCAAGCGACCGAAAACAGTTTCTTACAGCGGTTGAGTATTACTCTGTATTCGGGGTAACCCAGAACGACCGTCTTATTAGCCAGCCAAGCTGAGACGGACTCGCTAACATGTTGGAAAGTCTGAAGATGAGAGTCAATGATTGCAAATAGACCGATGCTTACAAATATATTCAACCACTGGCCTTCTTTAATTATGGATGGACTTCATCCTATGGGGTTTATACCTCTCCCAACTTCGTATACCTCCCCTTGTTAAGGTCTCGCATGTGCTCACCCACACATTCATGTCAGGTCGATGGCGTATGGTTGTTCCCGCTACATTTTTTTAGAGATCACCTTCTCGGGATTGGCTTGTGCACCGCGCAACATTCGGCCACAAAGTGTTAACGTCGAATCGCTCTACGGACTTCGAGATACTCGTGTTTGTAGGTAGCTGGAGAGGAAGATACTTGTGCCGTTAACACGATGGGGCTCGTGACTAACAAAACTCGCTGTTGGTAACTTCGGCGTTTGCTATCATATACTCCTGCCTCGTTTCTTCGGTATTTCTTTATTGTACTTCCCTGATCTCTCTCGCAGAATCTCATCTATCTGATACAGCTAGGGTGATGTATACTTCAATCTTATCGAGTCGTATTTGGGTTCGGTCTAGAAGGGTTCTAGTGTTATCTCATGAGTGGTTCATGGCGAAATTAACTCGCAATAGGAACCCGTTGGATATTTCGGCTGGCATTCAGTTACATTGGTCGTTAAGGACCTGAGTAGAGACAGTGTGACTAATTAATTACAATCGGAAGAATGCTCATGTTCGACTGCCTGACGGAAAGGAAGAGATGGTGTCCCTCAGGCATTAAGTTCCAAAAGGCGAAAAACAGCCCCACGTTCCAGATCCCAACAAGAGACTTCAAATGAATCAACCCCCAATGTATCAGTAAATGATTACAGCAAACGTGATGACGTCGAAGTACCTCCAAGTATCAGACCCCTCTGACAACAGTAAAAATGGACGAGATAAGTCATCCATACTCGAATTACAACAAAGAACGACAACTTATGTTTCGAAAAACGGAAAAGTTTGACACCTGTTTTCTTCTCAAACTGCAACATTTTTGATCAACGAAATATAAAACTGAGAAGGAGAATGTGGCTAACTCTGTTTAAACATTCGTTCTTTTGCCATACTGTTCCATTCCGTGACTCCTATTAACTAATCCGCCTTTCTCTTATAGCTGTCAGTCTAAGATGATTACCGCCACCCTTACGGATCACACTTTGACTTCTTTGGCCAACTGAATCGTAACACTTGTTCATACTGCAGAAATTCTGCAAGATGTGCACTGCCTGATTATTCGTTCACACGTCATTTCACCGTGCGGTACGAATCAATCCCCATATACTTCCGGTTTAATCGTCCATCGATGACCGGTTCCTACCCTTTCTAGTTAGCCTACGTTGATGGCGTTTAAAGCGTTCTAAGAGACCATCAGTACATCCTGTTTAATCAATATTTGGTCTCCACTCTCAATAGCGTATTATATTACGTGTTTTCACGTGTATCGATGACCAGAGACTTAGTGGGTTATACCACCAAATCGATTTACTATCCATTATGTTGCGGTGGAGGTGCAAAATTCTACTCTGTCAAATGTTTCGGCCAAGGCCTTAGTCCCATTATTCGTCTCTTTTTTGAGAGGACATCCCTAAATTGTGGTTTGCGCAAGTAGGGACCGCGTTGGCACTGCGAGAGATTGCTTTCAGATTAACTCGTTTTTACCATGTAGTTGCAGCTCCCTCACCTCACGTCCTTGGCGTGGGAGAAGATATCCGAAACCGTATCAGTAGGAAAAAGCATCTGAAACTAAGCGCGTTGGCTTGTCCGATCGATAACAAATTACCCAGCCTTTAGGCACGACTGAGCTCTGAGATCGTTAACCTTTGAAGCTCCTCCGCGTCCTGCAACGGTTAGCAGACACGACACAATCGTGAGAGATTTTTCTCAGAGGTGTGGATACATAGGCTGCCTATGGATATACGAAACACTGGAAAGGTTGGCATGATCGGTTGATGCGGCCGAATGCAAGTGGGAAACATATGGGATGACAGTTTTCCAATTAGATTCGCGTAGTGCGAGTACGATCGCAAACTTGACGTTCAAATCGATAGCCCACCTAAACAGTTTCACGCTCCAATGGAGCAACGTTCGAAGTCAAGCTCGAATACCGCCAGCCGACGATAGGACAGTTGCCAAGAGGGTAACGTGCATATAATTTGTCGCAACCGAAAGCTGACCCTGGTTACCGCTGATACCCTCAGCAATTTAGCGAACGTGCTTCCCGATACCGACGGCTTTGCAACGATGGTCCAGTCAACAAACAGGAACATCAACGGCTAACGGCCAAAACGTAGTTTCCTCCGTCTAATTTTCTTTTTTTCCTCGATCACGAATCCGGACATTTTTATCTCATTGACACTGGCGTTTGAGTCAGCATGATTCCACCTGAGGAATCGTTCACAGCGAATCTCCGAGCAGCCAAGGAAAACAATACCAGTGTGTTAGGCCGGCGCTACTGTGCACTTAACTCTGGTATCCACGGGCTATCAATCAGATCTTCGAGATTCTTGACACCAAATGGCAATACTTGACATCAATCTCCAGTATTGACCATCCCGTAGACTACAGAAGCGGCCGCTTGGTCGACCACACAACAAAGCTTACCACTGCCGATAGTTTCGTCGGTAACATTCCAACTAAGCCCGTGTGATACAGCGGCGATAAGTCAAATTCGTATAATTTCCCACCCAGTGAATTTCCCATCTTTTGTGTGAATAAACACGCTTACTGTCACAGTTTTCGCGCATCACCATAGTGCTACGGTTGGCCCACCGGTGTTTGCCGAAGTTTGCCGGTTAAGACCGGATAAGTTGGCATTCGCCCATACCGAGCTCGGTCACATACTAGAGCTTGAAACTAAATGCACGTCAAAACGTCTCTCCGAAGTGTGCTTGAAGAGCACAGGATATGGTAATCATCATCATCATCATCATCATATCAGCCATGAGCCTGACCAAAAGGTACTGTGGCTCGGGCTGCCGCTCACCTCAACAGTGACGTGGAATATCCTAGAAGAAAACGTTACTAAGAAGGTTGAAAATTAATAGAAGTCTAAGCAAAAGAACTAGAAATGGTATGGATGCAGGTACGCCATTGACTGCGACACACCGCCATCTCGGATAGCGTCTCCAACCAGCGGTTTGAGTGATCACGAGCACCTCATCCAGGCAGGCGACACCTACCGACTTTACTCAGTGGATCAGTCAGGGTTCCCATATTTTGTGGCCACGTTTTTGCGTGATCATCATGTGGTTTCACCCAACTGTTGGTGGTCTCAGTATACAATGCCTGGTACGGTAAACACTCAGCTGGCATGCGGAGTACGTGACCTGACCATCGCAGGCTGTGCAACGTCAGTAGTTGACCGGGATTGTTGGGAAATTTTTTCAGGGGAGATTGG
>LOND01005967.1:8550-23847 GCA_014220965.1 Paragonimus kellicotti
GGGGGAGTTATCAGGTTGTTCAAAGAGTTAGAAGGAGGATTCTATGAGAAGATACATAAAGTTCTAGACGTTTTCATACCAGGACGACATAAGGATACGAGTGATCTTATCAAAGTGTTTCGCACGCTAAAAGAACTTCAAGGCAATATAATGTCTGGCGCACAGCACATGTACATGGTAAGATGCGATAAAGTTACTAGTCTCCGGCTCGTTATTCACCGAGAACATACATCCTTGATAAAAGAGTTGTTAATGACCGGAACGAACAGTATGCACGGGCCGTTGGATATTGACATGGTGAAACATCTCAGAACATGCAAATAAGCGTCTGGCGACGAACGACATTTGAGTAAACAGCACGCGTTTATAATAGTACCTGTTCCGTCCAGTTGACTTAAGCTGTGAACAACGTCTGGTATAAGGTGTGCGTTCACATTAGTAGCTGCTCCTTCCGAATGACTTTTACCATGAACAACATGGAGAACGAACACATGCGGGAAGTGATGAGAAACTTGTATTTGAAGCGTTTGTGGTACATGGTAATCATCATTTTCGATTCGTTGATTTTCATGTTGATTGGAATATTTTCTGCACCGCGATAGATATTGGCGTTCTAACCATCAAGTAGTGACTGGCTGAAAAATATACCTCCCAGTGATTGGCAGGCATATTGAGTTCATCTGTTTCCGTATACCGTTTCGTATGAACGACACGCGACCTCAATCTAGTTGGAAACAATGCAGTGAAGTGAATAGAATTTACTTCTGAAGACTCTCAGTGATAGAGTGGGACATACTACCTTTTTACGCCATTCCATATACACCTAAGATGGAGCAAGCTATATCATAGCGTCACTTTAAACCATTTCTAAGGTCAACGTTTCGTCAGACAATATTCACCCGAAAACCTCGCAAAAAGTAGTATTTCGAACATCGTATAGACAAGGAAGCTGGAAACGTTGTTATACATGTTTCACTATCAAATGTGTTAGTGTTCTTGTTGAAATGCAATGCCAACATTGTATGGTCGTATATTTCCATTTCAACCATATCTTAAAACCACCGCGAAAATCAATCACTCTGAGGTTATGGGATGAAGTATTTCATCCTCGAAGTTTGCAATGAACGTATTCATAGGACTTGAAAAGGTGGGTTAGTGCAAATAATAGGATGTTTTCGCGAAAAATGCTGGAAAATGTTCGCATCACCACACTAGTACGTTCGACACTTATCTGATGTATTCCGATTCTCCCGTTCACATCGATAATTCACGATTGATGAAATGTGGGCCATCTGCTTGAAATTTTGTTTTTTGACAATTCGAAAATGTTCGGAAGGAAGGATTCGTGTCAAAATGACCGCTTTCCCTCTGGAATGACCTTCAATCCATTGTTGCCAGTTATGATAACAGGTGTTCTCTTTCGATAGTACTTACTCTTTCGTTACTATTCCATCCTCTATTTATTGACGTTTCACTATAACATTCCACTCATTTCGGTGGCAGTTCTTCTCCTTTAGGCTGAATGAGCTGGAAGTTACAGCCCGGGGTCTCTGTGCAGTGACTACCTTGTTTTAAAATATTCGAGAGTATCACGTCAGTTGCTACCTTGAACACGATGCAGCGCAGTAAAATTCTTTCTGTCTACTTCCGAATGAATCGGAGGTTTCATCTTTTCAAGTCTCGCAGCACGCAAAGGTCAAACCGGCTGCATCTGTAAGAAATTGAACAATATGTGTCTTTGGTCCTCAAGTCCTGCGACACGATCTATACTTAATTGAAGAAATAGTTTAAATACTGTACATGAATTCATACCCTGTTTCAAGCTCGTGCAAAGCCTACACCAATTGTCAGTGTAGAAATGAATACCACTTTTTTGAACCGATTCGATATAACAATACCAGTTTCGTGCACGCACCCCACCTCCGTAGTATTTTTGCTCGATTTGATTTGGACTTGCTAACACTGATGACAATTTTGAGATGACTGTTTACATTCTAACCTTTGTACGGGGTTGGTCACCCACAACTTGGCGAGCCCGTATATCCACTCTTTATACGTGTTTTTGAAGTTTTGTCCATCACATTTTTCCACTAACTCTCCCCAGAAGTCTCGCTGATTTTCCTCTCCTCTTTTTTCGTCCTCATTACCATGCTGCCTAGTATTGAACGGAACACAACTGCCCCCGAGAAGGTCGTTATGAGTGAACCTCTTCACTTTGTCGGTAGCGACACTTAGTTGTGGGACGTACAGGTCGGAATTACTTTTGGCTTTCGGTGAATCTGCTGCCAACGCATCATATATAACTACGTCATCTCACATTTATTTGAGACTGCAGCAGTTTCGGATACGAGTTGAGTCTCCGGCTGAGAATTCTTACCTTGTGATTGAATCGGCCACTATTAATGGAATGGCAACATCTGACGGAGATAATCTGTACAAGTTTCCTTCCGTCGTCAAAATGGGAGGCTGTACTCACCCATGTTGCTCCGTTGCGTAACCCAGCTGTCGGACGAACAGACTGCCAACGAACTGGAGTTGCGCGAGTTACGGTTTTAGAACCTCCCAAGAAATCATCATCATACGTTAGTCATGTTAAAGAACGACACATCGTTGGTTAAATTCACAGAGTTAGCTTATCAGATGTGTCACAACCACGCCCCTCATCAAGTAACCCGAGTGCCAGCGTCTTTCAGGCTCAACACACTAACAGAATGTCTCAAACCTAAAGAAGCAGTTTTCACAGATGTTCTTGTGGCCAACCAAATCTGACTATGATGCTATCAGACAACTGACCGCAAGCGCGATCAGAGTCTCATACGCAAGGTTAGTAACGTGAACTACAATTCAATGGGATTTTGGCCAATACCACCATCGGTTTGAAGCGTGCGCTGGCCGTTGAACCTAGCTTTTCTCTTTCCAGAATGGTCAAACTCAGGCAGGGAAAGACCGAACCCGTCGGCAGTGATGACGGCTGCATCCACCTCATTCTCATATCACCTGTTTTATGTATTCCCCCGTTCAACGTTCTTTAATTTACCAGTTAACGTAGGCGAATAGTATAGTGTTATTCTACCAATTGGCGATAATCATAGCACCAAACCGGTGTCATATACTCCACAGACCATTATCGGCACCGCCTCTGGTAACGGTTTCACGGAAACTCCACCAGTAAGTACGTGGAGTAATCAATTGTTGACGTTGATCGTTTCACCCCCCGTAGACTAGTGGTGGAAGTAAGAAATTATAAAATGCCGGACAGCTCAACGGCCTTGTTCGTACATGACAAGCTCACACCAATTAATTCAATGGGATTATGCTTTGACCTAACCCGAAGGCAGTTTCGGTAACCAGATTCGGTAGTTCTAACGCCTTATCAATCAATCGGGGTCACTCTCACAAGCCAAACAATGTTTCACACAATATTACCACCAGAGAACTACCTGCTGTTACAAGCCGCCGGCGGTTACAACCGGAAAAAAAATCAAACACGTCAGAGCAGAATTCAAGGACCTTCTACAGTTAAGTGTTATTCAGCTCTTCAACAATCTGTGGTCCCTCTTGTGTGTGATACCTTAAACTTCACCCAGCGGCTGAAGTCCGCATGGTGATTGCGGCGCCACAAACAACGCCGCCGTTCCCCAAGGGAACTCCATTCCTCATCTTCATGATGTTTCCATCAGTCTGCACCGTAAAACCATCTTCTCAAAGCGTAATTGGGTTTTGGGCATTACACCGGATCCCCGTGGATCCAGAAGACGCAGCGTAAACGGCTATTACCACCGCCTGTGGAGTGTATGGGTTTATTCGCATGCCATTTGGATTGCAAAGTACGAATTCGGCGTTTCAAAGGTTTACGAATTAGGTCTGTTTTGGCTCACGCTTTGTGTTCGCATGAATCAACAATATTTCCGTGGCCAACGAAGACGCAGAATTACATGCATCACACTTCCGTGCAGTTTCCCGACAACTAGATCGGTACGGCGTATAACTAAACTGGATGAGGTCCGTTTTCGGCATAGATTCCATAGATTCCATAGATTCCATAGACTCCATAGATTCGGGGGCACGGAATCACCGGTGACGACAATAGGCGCTTATCCGAGGGGTTTGTTGCCCTCAAAGCTCACTCATCAACGCTGCCGCAGAAAAGCCTCTGTCGTTTTTGGGGATTGATAATTATTGAGGTCGTTTTTTCCTGCACTGTTCAGAGTGGTGGAGATCTAATACAGGTTGCTTAATGGACAGACCCAAACGTTTTTAATTATAGCCTCCGGCGGAAACCGCATATCTCGTAGCCCAAGATGAGTTGCCGCAAATAACGGCTTCGACACTCTTCAACGCAGACGAAGGTTCGGCATTTCCTTTTGCAGACCGATTCTTCTCATTCAGATGTGGGGGTGGTTTTACTACATAACGTGAACGAAAACATTCGGCCTGTGACAATTTTCTCTCGTTTGCTTTAATAGGCGCAAACCCGCCGAAGAACTCTCGGTTGCCGGTCACTTGTTATCTTTCAGAAAATTGAACATCTTCGTCATGTATGGGGGGCAAACACTTCACTTCTCACATGAGTCACAAGCCACATATTCATTCTCACAAAGTGTTGTGAATGGATTCATGGACTACGAAAGCGTAAACAGATAACCGAATAACGGTTAATGAAACGGCGGATAACAGAAAGACCATTAGCTGTAAGGAACACCGGACTGCGGAGTTTACACCACTGGTTCGTAACCTCCCGGCGATTCCAACCACCGAGACTAACGCATAAACACAGAAAAAAGACTGGCCTCCGGACAGAGCTCTTTTTATGTCACTCAGTCCGAAGACAACACGGTCACAAACTAGATCATATTTAAAGGGTTTGTGACCAATCAGAAAACATGGTCAGAAGGTGGACCAACAAAGATCCTGACGGCACGGTGATAATAGTTATACTAACGGCATATTTCCCAACTCATCAGCGAAAAGCTAAGAGAGGGCAACGTACACACCGTAAGGCGATAAACATAAGTGCACACCATGTGCATAATTAATAACACATCCATTGTGTAAATAAAGCAACAAAAGTCAGGAAAAGATTTTAAAAAACTTCCGGTTGATGAGAAAGTATTGGAGACTCATGCTTCCGAATAAACGGCTTGTGGGCGGACTGCCATAAGTCGGTACGAAGGTTGAGAACGTTCGTGAAGGGCCAAGTGTCACATGATCGTACCGACATTGAAGATCATTTCAAACAGTAATGAATTGGGCCCTATCAAATGCAGAATAAAACGGTATTTCTGGGGACTTGGATTCTTTCCCGACAGAAAGTCAACTTAGACAGCTATTCTCTAAGGGGATAACAAATGTTTGACCACATTTTCCAGTCCACATCAGGTATACATTACGTCACTTTCGACAATGCCTCATTGAGAGTAACCTTACATGGCTGACGATAAACCGACGTCATTAACTTGAATGAATTAGCGCGAACAAAGTTCAGCGATCGGAATTATAGCAGTAACGCATTTCTTCACTTCAACTTTAAGGAATGCCTCAAGCCAAATGCGGGGACGAAGGCAAATGTGATAACTTGACAATCAGCTATCGTCCGTTTGTGTCAGCGAGCTTCAGACGCTCTGTTTTTATCAGCTCGCATTGCATGTCTCATCTTAGTATCAGTGCCGTTTTCAACCTGATGTTAGGCCAATTAATAGAATAGGATATGCACAAGGGCATTCGGGAACGGGTGAGAACTTGACTTGATTTCTAACGCAGCACCGATAAACCGCGACGGCTCCCGGAACATTCGCTTGCCCCGACGCACGTTTTAGCCATGTTCTGGTTAATATGGTCGGTCCGTTGTCGTACTCAAAACATTACAACTGAGTCTTAATGTGCACTGACCACCGTATCAGGAGGCCAGTGGCAATACCTCTGCACGATACACATGCCGAAACGTTTGTGCGAGCGTTGATGGGTAGGGGGATCTCAAACTATGATGTTCTGATGAATGTAATCACAGAATGAAACATATTTCCAATTGGCACTATTCAAGGACATCAACCGCCTACTCTGAGTCGATGACGCCGAAATCGTTGCACACCATCTGGTGTCAAACGACATGGTGAAAATCCTCCATCACGACATAAAGACCGCTATGAAAGTTCACCTAAATCCTCAGCGTTGAAATGGTCACTTATCCCTTGTCATGCCAGGAATTCGACTGACTGTTAAAGAAAATGTCGGCTAAACTGTCGTAGATGTGGTTCACGTTACGACATTCCGTCCATCGGCAAAATGCCCGATAAGTCGAACCACGGTCAAACGAAGTTTGTCGCCACCACCGTCGTGCGACAGTCTAAGTGATAAATGGGGAAAATCAGGTCTCAACCTGCCATGTCACACACCACACAGGTGCAAAAGCATCCCGATCTAAATTTTCGTGATTCTTTTTTCGTCCATATCCAGCTGGCGAGGCCGCTCTCCAAAAGCCATGCTGTGAAGTATTCCGTGTGATGAAGCTCTTCTTAAACTTTTTGGTCAATCGCATAAGATCTCACCACGCAGTGAGCACAGACCGAAATGGGCTGCTCACGTCGACTCCAACTCAGATACTTCAATCGGTCGATCTTTCTTCTGATGTCTCGCAGTCCACCAAGCTCATGTGAAACGGACGGCCAGTATCACTCACATCCAACTGGAAAACCCTTGTTCACCTTCGTCCCACTCGCTCGGGCCAAATTGCCTGATGGCTAGCGGTGTTCGAAAAGTATTGTGTCCAACCCCTTCTCATCTTGCCAAATAATTCCATCGTTCTAACACTGAGAGAGTTTTTTTGGGTATTGCACGCATTTCCATATTTTGCTTCGTGTTTATGCACAGTCTGTTTCATTTGCCTTTGTAAAAATTAACACCACTTGTTTGACTCCTCCCGAGCTAACAGTACAAATATGGTGCGTGCGTTCCGCCTCCATAGTACTATTGCTCAATCTTATCTGGAATTGCTTACATTGAGTTAATCGTAAATTGTGTGTTCGTACCTTCAAATAACGTGAGTATCCAACAGCGAGTTTGGTTGTTTAGTGTACACATTTCACGGTTATATATTATATTTGGTTTTTGTACGTTTGGTATGCACCGTTTTGTCCACCTTACAGGTATCAGTAGTTAAGGGCATCATCATCATTTTCCGAATGCTTCTAATTGCGACAATAAACAGGGCTGTCGGCGCACCACTGTTGTCTTCTCATTTTGGGTAAAATTTCTTAGCACCGCATACCTGCTTATCTATTACGCCAAACTGTTAAATATCTTAGTTGTCCGACGTCGTGTACACCTACTTTCTGGAGCTGTTTTCCTCTTGTGTATGATGATCTTTTCAACCCATGGGACTTCGACTTGTCATTGACTTCTTTCTATTTTTATTGACGCACCTTTCGTTTTACATATACGCATACCGTTTGCACCTGTCTGTTACCACCACAGCTTTTCTTTGGTGTCTTACTCTTGGTAATTTCAATCATCCGGTAGATTGTGCTACCAGAGTTTTCTTATTCAGTATAGCCTCGAGTTGTGGCTATATTTTCTCTTATCCCACACAACCCATTGCTCGAATTAACTGCGACGACAGTAAACGCTGTCTGCTTAATCGCCGCATCCGAATGTCACAGGCGTCTCCTGCATTAGAGGCAACATCTGGACTTGAGCTCCGGGGCTTGTACTTGGTTCTGAGCCGCAACAACTGAAACAACTGTAATAGATGAACCACCACATGACGTGTCTCCTGGTTTCGCACCTCAGATTTATTAAGTGGACTTGTAGTGACCTGGAGATAACCCCGGTCTGCCTGCTGTACGATGTGTAAAATTCTTCCCAAAATCATAGTTCACATTGTACATAGGATCTTAAGGATCTTTGTCTGCCGTCTGCTTGTTGCATGCGATCGCGTTTGTTTGTTTGCATGCTTGTCGGCGTACGCGCGCTAGTATTGTCATATTCGCTCTTCTGGCTTACTCGCGCACTCGCCGGTCGGATCCTTAACCTCCCTAGCTGGCTCCGTGTATCGGTGTCGTTTAGCGCCGATTGATATTGATTTGTACTCTCAACAGAGGCACGCGATTTGGACTTGGAAATAAGTGTTGCCCATTTAATTTTTGGTTCGGTGAAACTCTGGTAGTCGACTGTAGCCGTAAGTCCATTTAACATGCTTTTCACCGAAACTTCTTCATTTGTTCTGTTACTATATACCACACTATTGGTGTCGTGTGTCATATCATTCAGGTGTTCTCATAGCTTGCTTCCTATCTCCTGGCTACAGCGACTTGCCTTTGTTGCAAAATGGTCAAACGATCCATTTGCCGCTTGTGCACCAAATTTGTCCGCGTAAAGGACCATGCGCTACAATGCTTTGGCTGTAATACATGGTTCCACAATTCTTGCCTTGGCTTCTCAAAAGCTGTACCACGCACTTAGCGCAGCCAACCTGGACTGCATTCAACTCAACTGCGACAGCTGTCGCTCCTCTGGGAAGCTATTCGCTGGTCAAGCAGACACCACTGGCACTTCGATAGCCGCAGCTGGTGAGCCAGCGTGTAATAGATCCATGCTTCATAACATCGCTGCCAACGCCAGCGAGCACCACCTACTCAGGGTGCGACAACCCATCCTGAACGCAAGCCAAGTGATCAAAAAAGACTGTATGCGTCAGTGGTGGCCGGCGCCCAGGAATCGTCACGCTCAATAGGTACTAGCATGCCTGTCGCAAAAACCAAACACTCTGCTGCCCGGTTAGACTCCGTTGTAGTGCAGGACCTTCCGGAGTGCCTCGACTCGTCTCTCCAACTACGCGATGAACATGACCGCGAACTTTGGCTCGCCCCTGTGTTCAAATGCGAATCAAACCTCCATGTCCGATCTCCATTACCCGTCTCGCAAGGAAGCCTGACTCACCGCATGTAAACAAACCGAGGTTGGTACGGGTTCCCTTGCAAGTGCTTCGGAAGCCGAGAATGTTTTCCTAACAGCCTTTGAACTGCGTCCCTTTTGCGGCGTTACAACTTATCTTGACATATATTGGACCGGACGACAACGAATAAACCAAGCCACGAAAAGCGCGGTCGTTGTTGACCGTTTTCATGAAGCGATTATAGGAATGTGCCAGATACATGTGGGAACAACACCGCTCACGATATTAATCAATGGAAGTTTCTTGCGTCTGCCCTAAAGCTAGAAAATGTGCTTCTGCAGAACATAATGCACATCCTGTGCTCAAACCTGACCCCAAATGATTGCCTACCGTGGATCTTGAAGATTACCGTGACCGCCCCTGAAAAAGCTATATACATACTCGAGCGTTTTCGTCACAAGCGCCATCAAATTCCAGGACGTATGACCTTCCACCACCATCGTTCAAAGACGGACTCAAGAAATTGCCAGCTGATTACCTGCACGATCAAATCGGTTAGTCATTCCATTGGTTGACCTGCAGTCTTAGAAAAACGTCTACCAGCCGGCTCAGTCAGAGTCGGCGATAACACCGCTAATGCGCCCCGAATAATCCAGTTCACTACCGACTCTAACAACCTGTTCTATCATTTCGAAAGGGGAGCATGTCTGCTACCTCCCAGCTCAGGATCAAAACGATTTGGTGAGAGCCAGGATTCAGTAATACCGACAATCTACGCACCTTTTAGCACAAGCTTCCTTCTGTAGCGAGCAATACGGCTTCCTGCTGTTAACCGTAGACCGGGGGACCACTGCAGCCGACAGAAGAGAGGGGTTCGATGTCATTCACCTCGACTTTGCCAAGGCTCTTGACTCAGTGAAACAAGCTTCACCGTTGTGGTGTCAAGGCTAACCTTCTCTGCTGGCTCGAATCTTATTTATCAAACCGTTCCTATCGTGTGCGGGTGGGTTCCTCCGTATCCTCTGCCAGACTCAGCCCCAGCGGAGTCCCACAGGGCTCCATCCTGGGGCCACTACTCTTCTCTATCTTCATCAACGATCTGCCATCTGAAGTATCGTCTCCACTGCTGCTGTTTGCCGATGATATCAAAATCTGGTGTGTTGTTCATAACAACCCCGACGTGATCACCATGCAGGCTGATATTTTTACCCTTCATGGATGGTCTAAATCAAACTCCATCGAGTTCAATACCAGTGAAGTGCGAAGTTATGCATATCAGACATAAGCACAATTTCCCTTACTCCCTCGGCGGAGTACGGCTCCAAGTCACGGACAGAGAAAAAGACCTTGGCACTGTTGTGACACACAACCTCTCGAGTTCTCCCAATACTGAGGCGAGCGCCAAGAAAGCCTATAGCGTACTAGCGCTTCTGAAGCGTATGTTTGGAAAATTTGAGCGATCATGTTTCAATAACCTGTACAACAGCTTTATTCGTCCTCACCTCGAGCAAGGGACCCTTGTTTGGCTCCTCACTTACAGAAGGACAAACTAATTTTAAAAACTTTTCTGAAGCGCGCGACGAATGCAATCCTTAGGTTAAGTGCAAAACCTTACATCGAGCGGCCTCGCGAACCAAATTTCTTCCCTTTGAGATACCGCAGACAGACTGGTGACCTAATACTTGACGTTCTTGATTCTGCAGACCCCTAGTCATCCGTGTAACTCCCTGTTCACCTATGCGGATACCAGCTCACTTAGAGGGCGTTCTTTAAAACCAAAATGTCTGCACAGCAGATTTAAGTTGAGCCAGAGTTTCTTCTCAGTATAAAGGGTTATGTTAAAGAATGGAAATTATATTGAAAAAGAACTTTTAAAGAGGAATGTATGTAATAGTAAAAAAAATGATAAAGAATGAATAAGAATAATGATAGTAACAAAAATAGGTTGTAAAGGTAGAGGATTAGGTTAAAAAACGTGTAAGAGTGAAAAAACAGAAGAAGAAATTAATAAAGGTACAAATAGGAAGGGAAAAAATGGATGAGTAGAAGTATGAGAGTTGATAGTAAAAGAAAAAGATGGAAGATAAGAGAAAGGGAGAACAATATAATTAAGAAAGAACAGGAAATAAACATGAGCAAGTCAGAATCTAGGAAGAAAAATATAAAATCTAAAAACCAAAAAAGAAAAGATGACCAAAAAAAACAACAGATGGGCAGAAAAGGGGAGCGATTAAATCGAAAGAGCACCAAAACCACACACGACAGAAACACAACCACCCCAAGACCAACCAACGACAAAAACCAAACCACGGAGGGCCAAGGGCTCGCCAGGCGGGCCGTAAAGCCTGGAACTCTTTAACAGAACTTTTCGAGAGGGCTGTAGTGTCCTAGTCAACCAAATGATAAAAATGCTCAGAATATGATAGTACCAAAATAGGTTGTACCGGTAGCGGATAGGTTCAAAAGGTAAGCGTGCACAACAAAGCAGAAGACCTCTCGGTCAAATAGGAACGACCCACTGATAAGTCGAGGTCTGCTGAGTTGAATAGACCACCACAAGAAGGAAAGACAGCGCCAGGGGTGAGGTTCGGAACACGACCGACGGATAATTCCACACGCGGCGTGAGATGATGAACGTTGAGCGTCGACGGATTAGTCAATACGCGGGCTGAAATATTTTACTGTACAACTGCTTTACCAGCCCAAAAATCCGCACAAATGAAGAAGACAGACGATGCGCGGTAACTCGTTCATTTATGCGGACGACAAAATTCCAAAGTGAAGTTGACGGTTTCAAACAAGTGTACAGATGAAGTTAATAGAATGGTATATACAAAAACGTACAAAAATGAATTATGAAAGATATAACTGTGAATCGTGGGCACTGTAGCGCCACGACGGTGGCTGAATTCAAGATTCGTCTGGATCGCTACTCTAACACTTGTCCGTGCTTCCCAGCATACTCCCTGCGCACAGCCACGTGTGTGTTCGTCCGCTGAATAGCTCACGCCTAATTGTGCAGATTAACCCAGCTGTAGAATTGTGAGTTTTAAAGCTGTAGGCGTGCAGTTATTTACCCTAAATTTTAACCCTTCGATACAATCGAGAAAAGTTGCGACGTGTAACTATTCCTTCAGCACAGAGATTCCTCGCTTGGAGAAACGGAACCATCAGAAGCCGTGGCGTTCTACTTCCCTCTATCATACAGTGCAGCTGGAAATTATCCATAAAAAGTAAAATCTGCCTTCAAACAATGATAGAATACGAAATCTGTGAATAGCTGTCAGCATTTCAATGGAATTGTCTAGAAATTTGAAAATCGTTGGTTTTCGTGACGGAAGTGGTAACGAGCATTGGAGCATTGTTTCAATCGACCGGTAATTGGTTTGTCCTTTATTTGGCGCGGATGTTGAAAATATTAATGATGGGTGTTGTGACGGTGTTCATGCGTTTTCCTTTGGAGTAGCTTTCATTTTGGCTGATAGTCAACCATCTCTATGTTGATAAATGATGTATTATATATGTTTGAATTTAGGTTATGGATTATGTACAAGGCTTCAAAGATCTATTCGACGATCCGGAATTTTATAGTTTCAAGTTGTTTACAAAAGTACATGAAGGATCGTATTGCTTTGTACGTGCTTGGTTCAACCAAAAATCAAGCACTAGACGCTTGAATTGTACTAATGTGAGTGATTACTACTGAGGTAACGAGGTAGATGGCCCGCCGGCATACCAAATAATACAAGCGACGTAGGAGCGGAAGCCGTGGATTACGACGTGTTTAGTGAGTTGAGTTCACATGCTTTCCATTGCACAGTTCTCGTGATACATGTTGCCAATCACGCTTCAACGTCGTTAGGAGAAAACCATGTTGGTTGTTAGCTCTTTCACATTGGAGCACAACCACGACCTAACTGCTTTCCTGTACGATGCGCACCCAACAAATCGTCGGCTCACTGCAAGTGAAGTGAGCGATTCCAGGCATTTATTCCAGTACAATACTCCAACTGCTGAGTTGAAGCAGTATGCTGCGGATGTCTACGGCAAGTACATAACGACCATGGATATTTGCAACATCCGTCATCGGTTGAAGCCTCCGGCAACAAGTAAGTGTGTTTGTGTACATTGATGTTGCAGAAAATCTGCCTCAAATTCTTAATCATATGGAGGAAGGCGGCGTACTGCGTGTCATCAAAGACGACACTAATAAATACACACATATGCTTCGCACGGAAGCAGCAAGTGCAGTTATTCAGACGTTTTCCTGATGTGGTAAACGTTGATGCCACGCACGGAACCAACCGCCACAAGTAGGTCCTATGTCAGTTCGCGTTGTAGGTTGTAGCCTGAAGCTGTATCAGTTTCTGATCACGGACGGGATGGGTCATGGGCGACCCGTAATGTACGCTTATGTTCAGAGTGAAAAATACGCTTCTCTGCGTCATTTGTTTGAAACATTCCGTGAGTTGATGGGGAACCACATACCTGTCAGAACGTTCGTCATGGACAAAATGGCGGCCCAAATGCGAGCAGCACGAGTCGTCTTTGGGTGCGACATAATGTTATGTTATTTCCATGTTCGAGATGCCGTGAGGAAACACGTAAGTTGGTGTAATTAACCTTATAATCACCTGTAGACAAATTCATTCAGAAGCCGATATTTGTTTCATCGGATGGCTACTTGCGATAACTTAGAAGAGTGAGTGAACACGTTTGTTCATTTATGGTTAAGGTTCAACCGAGATGTTGCATTGCTTGGACGCACAGACCCGAGGTTTCTGAACTACCTTATGTGCAATTGGCTTTATATAAAGCCAAAGTGGGCCATCCATGCACAATCGAATGTTGTTCACTTCGGAAACCGAACAAACAACCGTCTAGAGAATGCAAATGGGCGACTCAAGAAGCGCACTCACCCACGAGATCACTTAGCCACGGCCATTAGTAAAGTTTGGTCCCACAGCGAGTGGCTAATGCGGGAGTTTGAGATGCAGTGCACCTACGGTTGTGATCGCCGTGAGGTGGTTAGCGTCGACGTGTACGTGAAAAATATACTGTCTCGGCTAACAACGTTCGCCAGTCAACTGGTGCTGAAGCATCTCAATGGGCGCGCTCCCTACTGCACTGTAAACGGCTAGACGAGTTCAAGGTAATTGTACTTTATACGATATTAACTGGTAGCTGCGGGTGAGCAGTAAGAGCACATCGTGCACAGTGAACATCAGCGATGGCACGTGTGATTGCAGTTTCTACAGGTCCATGTGGTTACCATGCATTCACATGCTTTCCGTCTTCAAAAAGACTTCTATCCATACAGTAAGTTATTATTAACGGAAACCGCATTTGTTCTAGGCCGTTTCCCAATCCATCGACGGTGGCTTGCCGAATACAATTTGCCTAGAAAGCAGCATGTTTCGTCGAGAGGTAACTGTCGTCGTTATCAATCCAATGTGTTCAAACATGGTTCGTGGCGTTATAACCATAGGATGCTCTAGGGGAAGCATACGAGGTTCCACGTATCAGCGAATTCCTCTAGCTCCGTAAGTTTATCGAATTGCTTGATACCACATCGCCAAAGTTGCTTATACCCGATCGCAATGGACAGTAAATATGGCAATCAGGTCACACAGACTAAGGCTCACTTTATGCCTGGAAATCGCCCCTTGCAGTCGTATCTACTGGCCCACGATGTTGTTAAATATCTGTTGTTCCCATTTCCAAGTGGTGATGATTATACCACCTCACATTTAAGTCAGCTGTCAGCAACTATTTCATGGATTATTGAATGCACAAGTTGAAGAAAATGATCCAAAACTTATACAGTGCACGTTCATAATTCATTCGTTGCAAAACTCATTTTGTCAACCAAATCATACGTTTCAGCTAACTTGTCAATGTATTTGTAATATTCCAATGAGTCAATCACAAGTTACAGTGCACACAATGTCCAACGTTCGCAATATAGGCACAATAAGGTCTGCCTCACGAATAAACGAAAAGTCACAAGTCAAGGAGACACATGTATTGACACAACACAGATGCCGAAACAGATTCATTCACATCGTGTCCTTGTCCATATATATAGGGGGTCCCACAGTCCGGAAACAAACCACCAATCAAAAGTGGCCTCACGCTCACTGACCGCCGACCTCGGGCTCTGGTTGGTCATCTTGCTCAGCCCGGTGCACGGACGCGACCAGCCCGCCTGTTCGAGGACCTGAAAGGAAGCGGAAGGGAGTAAATGTGGTCAAACAATATGACGGCACACTGCGTGCTATTACAATTCTCCCTCCCATCGAAGACACTGGCCGCAGTGCTTCTGACTGTCACCCCTCTGGCGGTACAATACACTGTTCAGCTACCTCCAGATCATCCCCACCAATCAGTCGATCTCGTCCTGCAGT
>LOND01005970.1:0-10964 GCA_014220965.1 Paragonimus kellicotti
CTTTGCCAACCTGCGTCATCTGAGACGTCGAAAAGACGTTCGATTGTCGCTGAAAGGAAGAGTATATAATGCTTGTGTGCGTTCTGTTTTGCTCTATGGTTCGGAGACGTGGCCTGTTCGCAAGGAAGATATCAACAAGCTTGCTGTATTTGACCATCGTTGTCTCCGCCAGTTAGCCCACATTAAGTGGACTGATCGCGTGAGCAATACGGCAGTTCGCCGGCGCGTATTCCGGAACGCTCGGGATGCGCGATCGATCGGTCAACTACTCACGTTGCACAGCCTGCGATGGTTAGGTCACGTACTCCGCATGCCAGCTGATCGTTTACCGTACCGGGCATTATATACTGAGACCACCAACAGTTGGGTGAAACCACGTGGTGGTCAAGCGACAACGTGGTCACGAAATATGAAGAACCTGACTGACTGAGTAAAGTGGGTAGGTGTCGCCTGCCTGGATGGGGTCCTCGTGATCACTCAAACCGCTGGTTGGAGACGCTATCCGAGATGGCGGCGTGTCGCAGTCAATGGCGTACCTGCATCCATACCATTTCTAGTTCTTTTGCTTAGACTTCTTTTATTAATTTTCAACCTTCTTAGTAACGTTTTCTTCTAGGATATTCCACGTCACTGTTGAGGTGAGCGGCAGCCCGAGCCACAGTACCTTTTGGTCAGGCTCATGGCTGATATGATGATGATGATGATCTGAAGTCAGGTCGTTAAAAACATTCAATGTCGACTTCGTGTTAACCAATGAGTTCTGAATAGGCTAGCATTCCGTCAATCAGAGCCAACCTGCAGCCGAATGTGTCGTCATACATACGGCTGAATGGTCATTTTGCATTGCATGACATTTGATACTCCGTTGGTCCACGGATTCTCAACACGCTTTACAGGCAGGCCTGATAAACTATCCAGTTTCTGTTAGTTTTCTTGACAGACAGACTACTACACCATTTGAAGAGATCACGCCGTATTCTGTAAATCAGAAATCAGTCAGAAAAGTAAATTATACAACGAACTCGGAAGCATGTTGTTCTTTGACTAGGCTACTGACTTATACAAACTTTGTGAGGTGTGTACCCATAAGGGCCAGGCGACCTGGGATCAAAAGCTGATTGCTAAAAAGTTCGGTCAAAGTTGTTCGTTTTCCAAGCATCGTCTATGTTCCCAGTTCTGGTCAGTCGATAGGTGGTTGCGTGTACAAACCTCCTGATATCATCTTCAGAAGATTTCCGCACAGATCTAATAAGAGCGAAACTCGAGTCTAGTGCTTCCTTTCGAAGTGGGCTAGCCGAAAGGCTTATCTGAATGCGAAGGCTGCGATCAAGTGTGGGTGGTGTTCAATTTTGAAATAACCTAAATCCCTGAACTTCCACAATTGACGAAAATCAGTTTATTGAATCTCAAACTATCCAAACAGTTATGTATATAAATGGATTTAGATGTTAACAACGTCCTTCAGCACAAAAGGTGCATTAACTCAAAAAAAAGCAAGGTTGTGTCAGAAGAGTTGTACAGTTGTGAACAGAACAAAGGATGCTACGTATCAGACATTTCTTTCCATGAAAACTGTTATGCTCTCTGTGCAACCCTTGCAAATATTTTTTTAACTGGACAATGAATCCAAAGGTTGAAGTTGAAGAGTCAACCGGTATTCAGTTAACCAATGACGTCATGGTATGCACATCGCTGGCTGTTAGCATTGTGTTTATCCTTTCGGTCACGAACATTTAAAAAAATGTATACGTGGATTGGAACGGTCACAACTGAGGTTTACATCAGAAGTGAAAATAATACCACGTTCAAGGCAATCAAAACTGCCTGAAGCAACTGTTCATGAATACAAAGTGTCGGATAGCCAATATGGGTTTGTACAGAACGTAAGCAACTTGGGCCACCGATTGCACAATAACATGTTGAACGATTTGGCCGAGTCAACAGCGTGACCGATAAATAAACAGACTATTTCTATATGGTTAGATTTTATAAACGTATTATAGACAAATGAAGCCAGTCGGAAGCCGTACACCGTTGTTGAGGAGTGCTCAACAAGTACGCAGGCATGGTGTCCTATGTGACTAAATCTGTGCATATGAAAGTCAGGTTGTCAGATGGCTCATAACCATTTTCCATCAAATGTTTGCTGTTCATCGCTTAGAAGATTCTTGCCAACTGGAGCAAACTTCAGAGTATATAGTTGAGTTCACAATACACAATCATATCGATATGAACTCTTTGTTTATGAACTTTCCATTTCAAGAATAGAATTTCTTGTCAGCTTTCTCATCGGGGTCTATTTTTGCGTATCCCTGTTGACTGACATAGAGAAATTATACTTTTGCGTGCACAGAACATTGCTCATTGATTTTTGGCAACTTCCTTACCTACGCAGCCTGATGGTGTAGCGATTGGCATTCCGGTGGACCCAACGAAAACAGATGTTCCCAAGAATGATTACATTGCAACTGTCCAGTGGCATCGCTGGTGCCAGCCTATGCAAACGGTAAATCGAGGACACTTGGATGTTTGCTATTACGTACTATTTTCCTAACAAGTCAACTGTGCAAACAGCCATTCCGGTAATTCTCATCAGCCCTTTACGATTGCATAAGATATGTATGCATTATGAGTCGGGATGAAACCATGTTAAACAGGTCATTAAAAAACGCAGACAATAGGCAGATCACAGTCCACTGGAGGAAGATGCGACTGATGATGAGTAGGTTAGACTACCAAACGCGCCTCCAAGGAGACAAAGATATCTCCTTACATTGAATCGAACAAACCAGTTGTGTTTTACTGAAACGGAAGTACCAATCTGCACAACCTTGTATACCTCCTCAAAAAGCTACCACGAAAAAAGACATCTCTCCTCTTATAAAACTCGTATCACTTAGAAGACGCACCGTTTTCTGGTTTTAAAATGCTAGACAACTAGCACCAAAACGTATATTCATCAAATGTTACGGTGGTGTGACAATACGTTAGTCATATCTGTCCTTTCAAACAGTGTTCTCAAAAGCAGAATAGGTTAAAAGTGACAATAGAATCTTGACTTTGCAAAGCATCAAAGTGAGGGTATTGATCTATCGGTTGTCGAGTCTCTGGGGGTGGTCGCTTGTAAGAATGGGTGCCCCGAATTCTAATAAAGTTCGGTTGCGCAAATGGTTTCATTTTGACGACCCTACATTCTACTTACAAGTTTCTGGCGCAATTTCCTTTGGATTATTACTGACCGATCTCAAGGATTGTGCACTCAAGCCAAGTATTTCGTTAAAATATTCACAGTGTACGAACCAAACTGATGGCCCACTTTGAAGCGTAGAACCAGACATCTGAAGAACCATCGACTGAATGCACTTCGGATATGTAAAGGTTTGACGAAAACTACACCACGCTCACGAGTTCATTCAGCCGCTTTATCAGATAACCACCAAATCTGACGCGACATAACGGAAGAGATCCCCTCACTGATTGGACAAATCAGCAGAGGTTTTACTTGCATGGAGAGACTATGAACTAGGCTTACTGGCTTCTGAATATCACTGATAACTAGCCATACAATTGAGATACAAAAAATATTCTCGATATTAGTTGGAAAGCATGCTTTGATGATTATCATACTGAACATATTCGAACTGGTCTTTTAAGTGCCTAAAATTCGAGACAACAACAGTGCTTTTCGTGGTTAAGTTGGCAGACCAGTATACGTAGTTCCGTTCCTTAACTAAGGTTACTCACTTGAAATATCCTTTTGTGGATCAACTTCAAACAAGTTCATTTAGTGGAAGCTTAACGTTGACTTCAAAATGGGGGTTATGAGAGAAGGTAACACATTACCCTGTATCTGCTAATCGGGATTAACATAATGTCCAAAGACAGGGACTGCATGCTAATTAACCGCCTGCTTGAGGACCGGAAAAACAGCGATCTGCTACGTACAAGTTATTTTAACTCACTATACTTGTCTGAATTGCCATTTTTCGCAGTACAAATATTTACTGTATAATGCAACATATGCACGTCAGTGTCATGCTCGAAAGATTGGTTTTCGCACGATCAACCGTTAGTGTGATGTGTATGTGTGCGTTGGTTGTTGTGTTAGACTGCTTAGTCGAGTGACCTGACTGCTAACATAATGAGGTGAATACACTATCAATCGAAGTGAGTGCTCTTCAAATAGTGTCAACAAGTGTAATCAGTAGTATTGGTTTTGATGGATATCATCCAGATGAGCTTGAAAAATAACCTTGTCCTTGATGGTGCAAACTACAAAGGCTTCAAACCTCCCGACTCAGATCAACAAAAAGAAAACCAGCGTGAACCGCTCACCTGGAAAAGTATTCTTGTTTAAGACAGAGAGAAAATTAAAAATCTTATGAATGTATAATTGCTGTAATGTTAGGGTAGTTACTGTAAATCAACGACTGTAAATAAAGATGAAATTTGGCTATTTGTGCACTGTGCCGTGGTTTCGACCAGTGAACCAGTTAATTATTGGCAAAGGTGGTATGCGAATGTTATTGACAATCACAACGTACACTTCAGCGAACTTATACTGACATAGAGAACAACGAGAAATCTTCGCCAAACATGTTTTCCATGTGAATATCTAGTGTTTGGGATCGCTGTTAACCACAGTCAGATGTCCTGTCAACTAATCAATATTTTGCGGTTCGTTCGATTTGCGAATTAACTACCGTACTGGTCAAGAACGCGCTGTGCCTTATGTAAGAACTATCATTTCAGACTAACCTAAATCTACGGAAAAGAAACATACACAAGATTTGTAAAGAATGTTCCGCTCTATTAAACCCGATCACAACAAAACAAATGTAAGGTCAGAAAGTTCCACCCTACTATTTTTGACTGTTATTATGTGTGTCACGGGACACCTCTACCGGTGGCATGAATTCGATCATTGGACCAGTAATATTAAGTATAGTATTCGTCATTAAGTTGAATTCTAATAGGGTAACTCGACTCAAAACAGTTTTGTCGACTGAGAGGATCACCATCATATAAGCTGGCTATCATACTTGGCTCACTTGTTACTAATTTTGAGTCTAAACTCTATGGTTTAAGTCGTTCTCGTCTGGATTAACCAGAGGGGAGGAAATCCAACTGTCTCAACAACTAATTGGTATGGTCGGCGGAGAATAACAAAGGTTGGTAACACGAACTTCAGTTCTCAGGTTATAACTGTCTGATTATTATTGATGCGAACTAAGCAGGTTGAAGTCGGGGCGCATGAGAACCTTGCTTCTATATTGAGTCGTTTTAGCCATAACCTGAAATGGATGATGACCAAAAGGTCACTTGTGTAGAGTTTGGACTGGAGCGGTTTCTTGATTGGAGAAAGTTCAGCCAATCGGTGTTCGCGCACAAGCTGCTACAGACGGAATTATGGTCAAACTGGCGCCAACCAATCATAGACGGCGATCAGCTGCTGTTGAATGCGTATCTGTTTCAAACAACCGAGTTGCTAGATGCAAGGTCGTGGAACAACACAGCAACAAACTGGCCAATCAAAACGCGAGAACGCCTGTCGCTTAATAGCAATCGTAAATACTGTTGTTCCTCTATAAAAGATGCTGTTTTCCAATAAATTGAGATTGCTTAGTGCTGCTCAGACTTCTGTTCTGATTTTCTCTCCTATTGGGCAGCTCAATACGCGACAATTTACTGTCCGATTGTCAAGATACATTCCGTTGATCAGAATGTTGTTTTTTCAATCAAGTCAGTAAGTCAAATACTACCAATACAGAACGCTTGCCAGAGTAAGCTGTAATTGCGTAAACGGGTGCGCGCGCATACGAACCGCCGAGGAACAGCGGTGTTTTCTTGTACTGAGTAAAAACCATGTGCGATGCAACACTGGGTTCAGATCAGTTTGATGAAAACCCTTGCTGCCACGACAGATCTCGACTCAATATTTGTCTATAGTTCGTCCGACGCTAACCGCATGCTGTCGATTGTGACACCTCATTGATGATAACTTCAGTTGCCAATCCGCCGACATGTTCGACGACCATGTTGCATCTGTTCCTGTTTAAAGATTACATTTCACACAGTGGATTAAATTTTGCGTTGGTCAGTTGATAATCTTATTCCAAAGATGTGGCTGCCAGATGATGACATTAGCTAAGTTGATTGCTCTTGAGTTTGCGAGGCACGCGTGATTAATCCAGAGAGGCGGAAACCAACGGTTATAGCTTTGGAGCGTTAAAAGCAACGGGTTCTCGAAACAAAGTTTTTGAATAAAAACGATGGCTACCTATTATAAGAATGGTAGCAACGGAAGAAGTGGAGAATAAAGTATTTTGTAGATTTTAAACAAATGCGTTTGGGAAAATAAAAGACGGCTCATACTGGTGAACACGCTAATCACATGAGAGAATATCGAGGTCATCTGTGGTCGATAGGGAGTGGGGGAACATTTGCCTAAGATTGTAGTTTGACGAGGGCCATTACCAACTCACCAGGACCAGCTTAAACATTTACCTTTAGTCTGCCCTGCACTGTCGGCGTAGTCTGCGATTAAGCTGTGCCTGTCCAACGGGTAGGTTTATACAGTGGATTAAACTCCACATACAACGGGACAAACACAAGCTGGTCACAGAACCACGATCCAGTGTGACCTACGCAAAGATTCAACGTTAACAGAGTTGAAAACAACGATGGACCTGTGCCACTTTATTACAATCATGTGGATATGACAATTCATCAATTTCGCGCGCGGAGGGGGTGAATGATCCCGATTAGCAGTCCACTGCAGTGGATCAGCCAGCAGGGTAGAATGAGGTTGCTATATTGAACATTGATGCAGACACTGCCTTGTAACCGGAACGTCTGGACAAACAACCAGTCACTGAAGTCCACGGTCAACAACGCAAACCATTTGGGTGAAAATTGCCGGTGTCAACAACCACTACAAGACCAAACACCTTAGAACATGTATATCAAGAACCAATCAAAAACTAGTCATTGACATGCAAGATAAATTAGCATGTTAGAATAGGTTCCGACAACATTCGTAACATCAAACTTGTAGACATAAGGGCGAACAGAATAAGATGCATCCGGTCGGACAATAACTAGCAAGTCCCCTCAATCGTCTGGAAAAACACGGTGTAACTGTTGACCATTTACCATATCGGTCTACATTGTTTACGTCAGCAACCATTGTCTGTTGAACTCCTACGAAGGTAGACAGGGCAATCCATTATAAACAGTATGCAGCAACCGGTCAACAGTACCGATGATACAGCGCACTATCTACAAACAGCAGGATTCGGCGCCTCTGCGATACCACTTTCTGAGTTGATTACACCAACAAACTTTGAAATACGTATGTAGTCATCAAGGCATTCTGCAAATCCTGCAGGATACACCAAGCAATCTGACCACAGAGCTATGTGCAGCACGTTGTGCCGACAGCAATGATCACTTTGTCACCGATGATAGTCATCTACACATGATTAGAAATATGGGTTCACAACATCACGCAGAGCGAACACGTGACGGACTCGTTCAATCCAAGCATAACATAATCAGGCATCATACAGCAAACAATTTCTCACTGGTTACAAAGGTGGTGTCAACGTCGAACCATTAGACGCATGCCTGACAGTCATAAATCAACTATCATTTATCACGTTTGCGGCATACTGAATATGTACACGTACCAGGTGGGAACATATTACAGTATGTCACTTTTCGAGCCCGTTACAATCAGGCCTGCAGAACGCACAAGAATGCATGGGATGAAATCGGTGTTGGCGAAATGTGAGAATATTGTTAATGTTGCTAAATTTGATGGGTACGGCGCCAAGGGGGGTCAGTGAACGCGTGTTATGTTCCAATAAAATGGTACAGTAGAATAAATCCTAAAATGAACGTTGTTTCTTTGATGTTTGGAAATAACACGTGATTAACAAGCAGTGGCAAAGCGAGTTGCAACAGAATTTGAGCAAGCTACGGTGAAAGTCCATTTTATGAATGTGTACTGACAAGATATAATGGGCCTCATTTAGTGTTTATATCTAAGTTACACCCCAATATTAAGTATAGAAGCATTCCATTTCACATTCCAATTCAAAATCCAACCGGTAACTAGTAATGGAATTCCACAATCTTTAACACTAAGCAAACTACCCTCATATGCATAATACAAACTTACCGGGTATACCGGGGAAGTCTGTAATACCCATTGTCTTGATACCAGCAAGTCTCGCTAACAACGACAATTTGACTCATGAAATAAGTTAGAGACGATTTCTTTATCATCGTGAACTATTCAGGCAAACAGTTAAGCCTACGCGACACGACTTCGGCTCCTGCAACTGCGCCAGTGACAAACTATGTCAATTTTGAAAAATCAATAGGCGACACATCCAACTAACAAGAATCATTTGGATCGATTTTGTCATTGTCCTTTCCGTATCATATGTAGAAAGATATTATTTTACTGTCTGGCTAGATCAATTTCCCCATACATCACATCAATAAAGTGTCAGCTGATTCAGAGAAACAGAGTGCAAACAGTCTAGACCCAAAACTGGTTCGGTGCATGTTGTCGAAGAGTCGAAAAACGACATTTATTTAAACTTAAAATTAACGTAATAGTATACGAATGTGGGTGAAGCGCCATAACAAATCAAAAAAAATGAGCGGAGAAATGTATTATCTAATCTTATAGATGAAACAAACAAAAGTTTAGTGGACAAAAAGTCTGCTTCCATCAATGTATATAAAAGAAAGAATGGATTAAGATGGGTGCATTTATAAAACGGTCAACATTGACCTAAGCGTTTGAATTGACGGAATACACAGTTCAGACTAAGGGATATGAAGCGGAAGATGTGACACCACACATATTTTTTGAGTTGCGAAGAATCCTTACGTACCCTTGTTCGCCCCATCCTGCACCCCAACTGTTTTTGATTAACCAATACGGTACTCGATTCTCTTCTCCGTAACCCACCAGCAAAACGCCATGATCCAAAGATTCAGGATCGCCGGAGCAATCTTCATCGTAATAGATACCTGAAAGCAAAACAAAGGGCAAAAGCTTCGCATTGCTTAGTTTCCTGATATCAGTAGGAAGCTGGAAAAAATGAGAACCAATGAATCATTAAGTTGAAGATAGAGCCTATTCGATCAGGTTTCATGGGTATACAAACCTGAGCAAGCGGTCGTCCAAACTCATACGCTGCTACATGGGAGACAAGAAGAACATGAGAAAAATTAAGTATAAAAGACAAATATTACTGGCGATAAATATTATTGTCAATCGCCGACCACCGCCTGTGAATGCAAAGCCGCCTTCTTGTTAAACACTAGAGTGACAGACGGTTACAAACAATAGATGTTTCATATGAACTCAACAATGTTCGACTAGCGTAAGTATGGATGGAGATTAAAACGAGACACTGAAACAGTTAAAACCGAAGCGGCTGGAGTTTATCGGTATAACAGTCACTGGGTACTTACTGAATAGTCTATCTGTCAGATGACTGTACTAATTCCGTATTATGAGCCTCGTTGTCAACCCATCGCATACAATAACACATTGCGTTCGCATGTTCTGGGACAGGAAAGAATAGACCCTGCACTCCAACGTGTGTAAAGCGTTCGAGGCATGAAAGCTTCCGTTCCACAGGACCCCGCTAGCTCCCAGACTGGGGTTCACAAACAAACGAACATTTTTGGTTGGTAACGCTGTCGGACCTCGTGAGAGAGTCAAATCGACGACACTCGCGTCGCGGATAGTCATATTTTAGAAAATCAGCTTTTTTCCAGTGTCCTGACTGCCTCACTCCTCATGAACCTTATACCTTTCATAGTCGTTATTGCACGAGACCGAATAAAGCGTTGAATATATAAAATCCGTTGTCAGAGACGAAATTATCATCTGGGTGTCATGTTTGAAACTCAGTGCTTCAATTGAACGACGGATTCATCATGATTGGAAGATAAAAATCAGAGTCTACTCACGGTTAACTCTAAGGGAAAACGGAATTAGTTGCATAAGTGCACAGTTATCAACATGTAAACATGATGTAGTTATGTGCGGATGAATATCAAACTCCTGTTTTATAGTAAGGAAATTAGTTGTCCAAAAATATCAAGCCCACTGCAATGAGTGTATGATTAGTTCTAAAACAGGCCACTACGACCAACAAACAGTCATGGAGTAGGCCATAGAGGAATTTGGTGTGCTGTGAAAAATACTGATGGGCACTTGAATAGCCCAATACAAACTACGCAAACAGAGATATTTGCCATGTGTCAACCGTAACTAAGGCACGAGTTGTAATACCACGTTTACAGGGTCTATCAGGGATAGCTGGCTCCAAAGCGGAAATGACCAAGATGCTGCGTCCACAGTAAACATTTGTACCTTGGAGACCGAAAGCGCACGGAAATTGTACCTCAATTCCGGGGTCATAAACACAAGCTGGTTTTAGATTGTCACGCTCAACCTTAACAACCAAATTAGTCAATTCACACGGAGAAACATATCAAGGCTTGGGAAAATTACTACCCGATGTTCTCAACCGGTGCCAACAAGAGTGCTGAGCACCTAGTTGGCCAGCTTGTGCCTTGATATTTCAACGGACACATCCGCACAACTCGGCAGTGCGAAGATACATGCACGATACACGAAAGAAAGGGACCAAAAATATAACTTGATAGGGTTAAACCAATAGCGTTCTCGCGTGCTTTCAAAATAAGGGAAAGCACCTTTGGCAGTGCTAATTAGAAATTCCTGACATCTGAATCCCTTCTCGCTCTAGAACAACATAGATTTATAGTGATCACTCCTGTGTGACCAACTCGTTGGTTTTTAAATAAGTGCAAACATCGGATAGCCATTTGATAGCTGACGTGACCCTTTTTAACTTCAACAAAGCTATTCATCGTGTGAATTGTCTTTCTGCAAATACTGAAGATTA
>LOND01005971.1:0-11049 GCA_014220965.1 Paragonimus kellicotti
TGATAAATCTCAAATCGACCCCAGTCCAGGGTTCAACAATAACCCGACTTGCCATCGATCCAATGAGGGGTAGGAGACTCAAACCACACTAGAACATGCTGATTCAGCCCTTTTTACTCGATAAAGCCCCTGAAGTAAATTCATCTGCAATGCTTACTGTAATCAGTGAAGGCGTTTCCCAGTATTGTTTTAACACAAACGTACCGTCATTCTTCAACAATCGAGTCTTTAGGCCGCTCCATTCGGTATAACCCATCTACGGTAGGCATCAAAGAGATCTAGTGTAAGGATTATGAAGTGGGGGAAGGTGAACTGTTCATTCCTGGTTTTGCAGTGTTTCGTAGTAACAATAAAATTGACCCCATCACCACACTCAGTCTACATCACAACTAGTAGGTCATCGTTGAGGAGATTTCCGATACCGTTCCAGTGAAGTGCATCAGACCTAATAGAAAACCAAGACGTCTAAGATGTTAATCAAACGTCTGATTACATTGAAACGTTTTGCATGGACCAGATACCAACTAAAACAAACCAAACTTGCGTTTGTTGAGAATGCAATGTGGCGCAATTGCGAAGCGGCTGCTATAAGAAAGTATCGGTTTTGTTATTAGCGCTGTCTTGTTCAAAAGCTGAATGTGAGTTCTAGACTGTTCAACAAGGAAGTCGCAGCACACATGGAGAAAGGTTGACAGTTCTCAACTTCAAACCTATGATGTACTTACCGATATACACGCAAAGGTGGTCAACACTCCGGGTAAACGGTACGCAAGTGTGCAAAACTCTATATCTTGAGTTACCTTTGTGCACATAGAGTGCAACTTAGCTAAATCACTCCCAAATAGGTCACAATTCAAATTAAATTAGAGAATCCATTAACTGACAGATTACTCGACGCAGACTTGATATCCGTTGTCGTTTTGAAAGGCTGTGTCACTGAATTAGCAGAACCGCTTACAGTACTTTTTCAATCGCCCCTTGTCAAGTGGCCTAGGGACAGGTAATAACCACACATATATTCACAGATGGAAGCAAAGATGACCCAGCAGATTATCGATCAGTGCGAGTGTAGTCAATGATATACAAATTAATGAAGGGTTCACGTGATGAATCTCTCTAGGCCAAGACAACATACTTCGGATGTAATCCAAAGGAGCAGAATGGTTTCCATTAGAAATATTCATCCCCCAGGAACTTTTTGATCTCTCGATACTTGTTGACGAAAGCTGCCAACGCAGGATTGGTCACTAATCTGATTTATCTTGAGGTTTCCAAAGCCTTCGATAGTGCTTACCATTCTATGTTGCTACGGAAAACCTATAATTAAAACCCCGATGAATGCTTCCTCACGTGGCTTGAAAACCATCTAATTGAAGGTGGGTTGAACGGTAAGGTGAATAGACAGTTGTCAAACCGGTTTTCTCTTAAAAACGACCTTCCGAAGAAATCTTCCTTAGAAATCCTCTTGTTCGTTTTTTCGTGCTCAAGCTACTTAATGTCTTTATCAAAGCGGAACTAAGACATATGTAACGATATGTTAGCATTTTGTCTACTCACATCAGTCGGAAACATGCAGGTTTATACTCGACAAACAAATAGAAACGGACAGAACAAATTCACACCAAGTATTGTATTATCAACACCACGGCAGCCCGGTGGGTTGTTTCGATCATTTTTGTACACATAAAGCCAGTCGACGAGTTCGATAAACATAACTTCGCTGCAGGCGGGTTGTTTCGAATTCTTAAGTGCGTAACAATATTCCGAATGAGTTGAAGGGTCAATTTGATGACCTGTCATGGAGTATCTAGCGACAAGTGATGCGGGATTCCGAGTAACGTGCTAATGGGTTTGAGGTTGTTGGGTAGTCAGTTGTTTTAACCATTTCGGGACGTGTTCTGCCACTCGCTGAGATAGTTGTCGATCTGTTCTGCCTACGTAAACGTCACTGCAACTGCAAGTGAACAAGGTAGACAAAGTGGTTCGAGAAACTGCGTCCGCAATTATGTACAACTGGTCCAATGGTGATTTGAACCAAGCGTAACTGGGAAGTCACATATGTACGGCACAGAACAGACATCAATTTGCGTCTGTCGTCATTTGCCAGGTGATTGCAGAAATGAAAATATATACGTTTGCCTTGAGCCGTTTGAATTGGTTCATTGCACTTGTTTATCATGTGAATATCCGTAAGTTTGTGGGAATACTTATTTCACAGTAACGTTTTTCTCAGCACCTCTTCTTTTATCTGCAGCTTATCAGGGGTGCAAATGCGTCCGGGTCTATAAAGCAGGTTCTTGACCAAACCTTGTTTACATACTATGGGAGCAAACTAGAGAGATGAAGATACTACCCTCCTATTGTACGCGAATTTCCAAAGCAAAATACAAGTAACAATGGGGCAAATGCATTCGGAATTGTCTGCTTACAAACAGCAGCTGTCTGTGAAAAACTGTGTGCAGCAAGGTTGCACGTGTTTCGAGAGCTATACTGTAAATGTAGCTGAACGAATAACATCTTTAGTGCATCAAAACTACAAACGACAGTGATTTGTTATTTTATGTAATGGCAGGAGAATAGCATTAGCAATTTGTTTTCGGAAAACCTTATTTAGGAGTCAGATATTGGGGGTTTTGTAACAGAGAGGCGAGGTGTAAATCCCAGTCCAGACAAGGATATGCACTACTGATGAGCTCTAATAAGAGCGAAACTCGAGTCTAGTGCTTCCTTTCGAAGTGGGCTAGCCGAAATGGCTTATCTGAATGCAGGGACTACGATCAACTGTTGATGGTGTTCGCTTCGAAATTCAGTAGTTCACTGTTTATGCCGGCATCTCAGCATAAAAGCTGTACATAACTCGCCCGTAGTGACATGGTGGTAGTGACGACCAAACACGGTAGTCGATTCAGTACCGCTTCCACATGCGCTACTTTACAATGAACCGTTTCTGGTATGAAACTAGGAAAATTTTCTGTCACTGGCTTGGTCGACTGCCCCAGCCGTGATCTGATTGGACAGTGTTTCTGGTCGATAGACATACACGCACACAATCGGTCAGCGCACGCGCGGTCCACGGGCAAATTGTACGAAGTGTTGCTTGCACGCGATCTCCTTACCACTAGGATCACGGGCCCAGTTGGGCTTACGTTTAATCGTATTGCTTCCCAACTTATTTTCACACTAATCACAGTCGTGTCGGTCTGGAATCGGCACGATTTAAGGGATTTCAATCGAACACTGGGACTTGTCACAAAAGAATTTATTTTGAGATAGATACGCGAACTGTGCTTTAAATCAAAACTTTTGTTCCATAAACTGCAGGATCCAGTAACCCTCGTTAGTAACTTGGAAAATGTTGGTGCGGCATTAATATTCGATCAACCACGTAACCGTAGAAAATGGAATTTACAAAACGAGAGGATACCGCAGAGTAGGAATGTAACTGTTCTTAAAAAGATGCAGACGTCCGCTTCAGTAGTTCAGCAGACTGACCCAGTAAAGTACAAACCGGATCCACAAAGAACTCCAGAGTAGTAAGCAGACCCATTTTCACAACCACGAAGAGAAGTCAAAAATCGATTGATCAGCATGGAACTACTTCACTGTGTAGCATCAAGATTCCAAGTCCACGTAAAGACCCGTTGGAAAGTACATAAAGGTTGGTTTGACCGATAACCAACATCAGACAGTCGTACGAGGTAACTTAGGGTTGCACAAAATGACCACGGAAAACTTTCTTCTCACTGGAATTCCCCCCGGCAACAAGTGCACGTGCAAAGATGAAAACAGACTTAAGATGGGTGAAGAATCCGAACAGTCTACAGGAATTTCGGAAAAGCTTTGCTGTTCATCCACTCAAAACAACACCATTCTCAAAGGTCTCAAGCGAGAAGTAGTCTCCGGATGAGCCACCACCTCGACCCATGGTTCAGTCCTGACGTAGGTTACAAGTGGATAAGGAAGTATAATTACACCGGAACACAGGGAGTCCATGAAAGTTCAAACCAAAGTGTTAATAGACTGGAGTAAGCATATGAACAGTGGTGTGATTCGAAAATCATTCCGCCCCAAAACTACGGTAACCGAGAGGAGCAGACGTCTTATTAAGCAGCCTAAATGACAGCTAGAGGTCCCTTAATTCAAGTCAATTTAATATTATTTCAACATATGACTTTAGGACGTAAGAGGGAAAATAACCAGGGATTTTGTCACACGAACTGAATATGCAGCACGCTGGATGAACCCTCCGTTCCTAAATAACAAAATCGTCCTGGACACTGGAGAGAAAGAACATGATCGTCATGGTTATACGTTTACCGATCGGCCGAACGGTGCAACTTTTATAAAGATAGCCGTTCAAACGGAAACAAGTCAAACACAATGATGAGGATAGTAGGAAAGAGAGAGGGCAATGTAACCAAGTGGGGGAAAGAGAAAAATCTGTAAACCGGACCGACGTACCAGGCCATACATAGACAGCGATCGCCAAAATAGTCATGAATTTGCGAGAAGGCGGATTAATATCTGGAAATAAAAATTTTCACACGAAGACGTTAAGCTAACTAAGGAAAATGCACAGGCCTGCTTAGATGCTTTTTTTATAGAGGGGAATCCGTTTGTACAGAGAAGCTGACGATAATGGTCAGAAAGCGTTAGTGATACCCAGATAGGAAGGAAGTGTAGATACTGGCTTTCAGCTCCCATCACTGAAGCGCGGAATAAACTGTCTATAGCTGTGGATGAAGGTTTTGCGAATGGTGGGTCACTCCATACCAATAGGTAATATAAAACCAGAGACAAAATTGCAGAGCGCTCTGGAAAGATTGAGTATTGGAGTACCTGATCTCGGATCGGAAGAACAGTGGCCTCTCAGTTGCATAACAACGGAAGAACGATTGAGACGGTGAAGGGAATGTATGACTACGAGACGTGAATTTTTGCAAGCGGTTTGTTGCTCGGTGGAAGACGTGCATGTATAGATTCCCAACACGAACAGAAATCTAGAACAATGCACCCCGAATCATTTAAATACAAAAACAGATAGTGAGTGGTAAGTATCCGGAGGATTAGTCCTTACGTTGGAACAGAAACGACGTATCCTCAAAAGCGACTATTCGACGAATTGACGAGATAACGTAAATAAGTGCTAAAAAATTCACGCGACGCACCGATAAGCAGTCTATCTGCACCAACCATGTAATGGTGTCTACACATAGATAGTGTCACATAAGATGCAAATAATGAACAAACTAACAATCAAACTTAGTCGACATGGACTAACAACCAGATGCCACGTGAATGCCTTTTAACTGAGCCCACAAAACCCACATTCCGTGATTCAATGTTGCGCACACGCACGCCGCGGCGTTCAAAAGAAATGGTTTGTCGAAGATAAGTTCACATCACACAAAGATAGAACGCCGCGTTTCAAACGCACCCGCATGAATGCTGTCATCCTCATTGGAGCTCCAGCTGATCGGAAGATAACGTTAGATACAAACGTCCGTTTCTGATTCACTATGCGTACACATCACCAACATTCAGCTGCACCTTATGCGAACCAGGATAGGAATAATTACTATATATTACTGATAACCGTTTAATGTGTAGATGCGCACACACCCCATGCAAAAGAACAAAACACCACCGTTATTCATCCCGCGAACTACACTAACTGTGGACCACTGCGGCACAGCTGTAGATAAGACCATGCTAACACTCAAAAACCATCTTGCGTTTCTAACTGACCTAGAGTCTGAAGAATCTGTAATGAATAACCGTAAAACTTTTGGTTGCAAATTCTAGACTAGATTGGGAGCATCTACTGTTTACCGACCAGCCATAAACAATCAAATGTACGTAGATTTTGACATACATGTAAGTAAATGAAAAATACGGCTGACTATCATAACCATTGTCCATACTAGTTGTTTCAAACAGCGATTCTAAAAAAAAAACGCTAGTCGATTGAACAATTTTCAATTCTATACAAGTTACATGCGCGTAGAGTAAAAAGTTGGAAATGCGGCAATTCAGAGAGTTATACAGCATTACACTAGAAAAGAAACCAAAAACACTGGTAAAACGGAACAAATAGGAGACACGAATCTCAAAAATGTCCAGCTGCACTGACAATATTTAAAATCATTCGTTGTCACTGTAGTTGGACATAATCGTGTCGATCACAGGCCAAACTTGGTAATATAGTCTATGCAAATTTGATCAAAATAAATAGAATAATACAGTGGACCAAAAGACAGAAAAATAAATCGGTTAATGCCGACAATCGTGAATAAGTACAACTGAATGATAATGGAATAAAATAAAGAATTCCAACAGGATTGCACGGAAAATGAAGACTATCGAATGATAACCAAAATCTGGACACATTAAGAAGCACAGAGTGAAATTGTACTGTCACGACACGATTGTAAGACTACTTCGTATGCACCCACTGTGAAACAGCAAAAAGACTGGTTGGGTAAAAAATAAAATCTCGAACACACTTCACCAACACCTATACAACGTTGTCCGAAACGCACACAGCAGATCCTCGCGAACGAGAGGTGTATTCACAAGACAGATGAGTTAGAAATATGATGAATAAGAGCACCGGTTGACGTAAAAATAGGAGACAAGAACAAGGGGTCTAGGTGAACAACAGAATCACTTTCCGTTGATACACATATGCTCAGCACCAACGGAAGCGTTTCCTCCAGCAAGACTACCTGAGGATGGAGAAGCAGAGGAGCGTGATGACCGCAGGCTTGTATTCCCTGTACTGGTTGACGTTTGATGTAATCGACCTGCATAATACAAAGGGAAGTGATGGTTGTTGGTGGGGTGTGGACCAGGAGGAACAATGATGGATCCCCGTTGTGGACAGAGGCCCGGAGCAGAAGACGAAGGTTTTTGCTGTCCAGACGCGAACGCAGTTGGATAAGGATGGTGAAAATGCACTGAGTGCGAGCTGGAATGAGGATTAAGTGGAGTGTTCAGAGTAACTGGTTTTCGTGACAGAAGCCCTCGCGTGATTGCTATAGATGGCTGGTGTGATCGACCACCGGAATGAACTGACGGTGAAGTTGGATGGGAGGTTTGTTGTGTGGCTGTCTGATGTGATGGAAAAGCAGACGACGCAGCACGAACTTTAGCCGCATGTAGTGCACCAGTATGTGGTGGAGATACAGAAACAGGACGACTAGCGGTTGAAGTGAGATAAGGTGGATGCCCTGAATTGCGAGTCTGAGAGTGTTGCAAGTAGTTCTGCATACCAGGATAAGGATAGTGGAGCTGGATAGGGGGCGGTGGAGGAGGAGGAGACGGAGTAGAAGAGCGAGATTCGGAAGACATCTTTGGTGATGTACGTGGCTCGCTTTGGGATACCTTAACGGTTAATGGATCAATATTCGAGGGGACGTCAGTTGTGCTTATGTCAGATTGACTACTGATAAAACTGTGGTCTTCACAAGATATTTTGAAATGTGTCGGCCCATTTGTTTGGGACACAGTGAGACTGGACGACGTCCCGGGAGGAGAAGGTATGATAGCCATAGTGCTTATTTCTGATGATCGCCTGATGGGTGGATCCGGTTTTTGACGCAATACATTAGATGAAGAATCTTCGGGACATTCGTTACAGCTGTATGACGTACTGTCAAGAGTGGAGTTTGTTGGAAGAACAGCTGAGGCAGTTGGATGTGATTCAGCCACAAGCTTGTCGTACGCCCGTTGAAGCCTAGACGGAAAGGAAAATTTTGAGCGGACAAAAGGTTGTCAGACAAAGTAGCTGAACTGCAAGAGAAATGAGAGAAATATGGTATTCAAGTGCAGTATTACAACAGTGGAAGAACGATGCTCTTACCCGATAAAAGATTTCCCAATTAAATGAAAGGGTTGATGAAACACTTATCTAATTAAAAAATCATAAACCCATATCCGAGGAACCAGAATGTAAGTAGAAAAGGCAATGATTTACTGGTATTATTATAAACTCAACAAAACCGATACCGATACCAAAAAGATGCAAAGTTTCATCTTCACGAATTACACTGAAGTCAAAATGATAACGTATGATGTGGCGATAAACCACAGGATTCTTTCATCATGAATACAATAATGACGAGCTGTAACATTTAAGACTACACATTTATGATTGTCAGTTGGTTGAATTAAAACAATCAACATTTTTTGCACACCCTTTCTGTCAAACATCCACAACCACCTCACCCAGTAGTCCTTTGTATGCTCACTGGGCCGTTATCTAGGTAATCAAAATTAGCTTGCCGATCTTCTTAACAGAAAGCACATCAGTGTTTTGAACAACACGACGTTCAGCACGTTAATTGCTGGTTCAACTTTCTTGGTGAAGCACTTTTCTGTTCCCGTATGCACTACTTGATACAACGACATTTATAGTGTTCCGTTTCCCGTCTTGTTGCTCCTCAGATGTTCGAGCCTACATCAGATCATGAACTTAAGACGAAAAGACAAAAATACTAATTGCACAATGGCAGTAAATACCAGTATACCGCCTGGGTTCTATCGGATCATTTCTTCTTCTGCTTCTGTTGCTTACTAATGACATAACCTTCACATGTGCTTCATGTATTCTATTGCTAAAGAAGCAACCCTTCAATGCTCTGCTTTTCAACATCTCTCAACTGTTCGTGCATTAGTTAACATAAACGAAAGTTGATTAGAATGGGGAGTCTTCTGGTGCCGTGATTACCTGATTTTACACCCGCATCCAACTTCTGACTTCCATTTTCTGCTCTGCTAAATTCACGTCTCAATTTGATCCCATAAACAGCTGATATAGACTTGTTCTTTTTCCAGCTGTCCTGGTTTCCCCAAGAGAGGGTGGGTGATTTGCCCCTGTGACACAAACACAATACGCTAGCAAGTTTTCGGGACAGACACAGGCTGTCAACCACTGAACATAAGTTTCAGTTAACATGCTTGGTAAACCCAGTTTCGGTACGTGCATTAACATGTGACGTGAAAAACCCCATCCTACTATGTGACTGACTGAAAATTCGCGCATCCGTTCGATCACCCCACCGGTCGTAGGTATCGATCGGTTTTCTTTTTCATTAGGTGATTAACCCAAAACGCAACCATTTACTAAAGTGGCGCATTTTCGCATGCATTTTCTTCGCATTAAAAATCAACCAGATTTGCTTGTTCAGTCGTACCAGATAACATACCACAGACCAACGCTCGTCAGGTCATACTGGGTTAGGTTGGAAAAGACGGCCAGGTGGTCAGCATACCGCACGAGTTTGGATCATGACAGTTTTGACGCAAAAAAACTGTTTTAGTAGGGCAGTTCTGACCGTTTGGAGGTCGAACGACAATAGGCACTTTCGCTTATGGTATTTTGTGAGGAATGAGAAACAATCGCAGTTAGTGGCGTTTGTGTTGCGAATCCTCCCCAAGTTGGTGTTTCAATTACAAACCATTCAACTCACCGCAAGTTTGTTTTCGCTTACTTTTTGTGTTCTAATTGCTAGTTCGCTTGAGGTTTACATATTGAAATCCGGAAAAAGTCGCATCACTCAGGAACTTGAAAGAGTGCTACATTTTAAGATGTTGGACAGAGTAGTATATAAATGGATAAAAGTGTTCAAAGAGAGAGAAGAGAACAGTTCAAGGGGTTAATGCACGTGAATAACGGCGGCAAAAATCCACTCATGTACACTCAGTCTCCTCAAATGTGGTACCATTGACTAGACGGTTGCGGTCACCAAGTACGCACGTTCACAATCGTTGCAGTTTTTTTTATTGAAGAGCCGTAGCACAACCAACTGGTTGGTCTAATTTTCTTTCGTCTTGTACCCCCTTTTACCAAAGGCGAGACAAAAACAAATCGCAACATTTATTTGCTGCAATCTGTCAGCGTCACGTTTGGTGTTCACAACCCTGTGCAGTTTGAGGGGTCTCGTCATTGTGTTGAAGGGTGACCGTGATGGCCCGCTTTTCCCATATAACGGTTGCTAAACGGCAAAAGATAAGGTGCTGATTGCACACACCCCGTTCTGGTAAGTGGGGAAATGTTCCGACTGCAAATAAGACGCGTGAAAGCTACTTCACTATAACAAACGGGAGATGTTTAGAAAACGCCTGATTTTCAATCTCTAGAGATGATAACACCAGATGACTGGCCGTTCGCGCATGTGTCCCGGTAAAGTGAAGGTTTACCAAATCCTGCACGTTCATGTTTTGCTAGGTAAGAAATCAGGCATTAATGGATTGGAAGATGGAAACACATTGAATGACCTCTAAGATTACTTAATCTACACCTCAAAGGCATGTGTACATGTTTGTATACTACAGCCCTGTCATCATTCGAAAAGTGTCTTTAAGCGTTAATCTAATAAATGACCATGATACGGTAAAGCTTATGTAACTTGCTCCAAAAGTTAAGTATTCGCCAAGAACTACTGGAATGGCCGACCATAATTTTCCTCGGCTTATTGGGTCTCATACCTTTACAGTTTGGCTGAAATTCATTGCACAGCAAAATCAGTTGTGGTCTATTCTAGTCACCGTTTAACTACAATTTATCTACATTTTAACTGAAATGAAACCAACTGTGTTGCACATGGTCGGTAGCATTCATATTCTGTCTTCCGCAGGACTTAGCAGTGATATCCTCTATAACTCCTAAGCCTCGCAAACTCACTCAGCTGATCGGTTTTTATGCAGACACTTTCACTACGTCGGATTGAGTGCTGGTCGAACCACGAAGGGGTTGGTCACTGTAGGTCGGGTTCGTCTCCCGGGCTGGGGCCCTCGCGACTCACAGAGTCGGTGGCTTGAGACGTTAGGTGAGATGGCGGCTAATCGAGCTCAGTGGCGTGAATGTTGTCGTTGTTTGGCCGAGTTGTCTGTGAAGTGAGTGCACTTAATGATGCGGGGCAGTGAAAGCCGTAAGGAAGCTGTCTTGCTGATGACGCCTTACTTTCACTTACAGCTCGGTTGTTTGTTTGCAAGGTGTAGGCGCCTTGATGTTGTATGTTTGAATATTGAGGTAGCTATTTCTAG
>LOND01005971.1:11149-22767 GCA_014220965.1 Paragonimus kellicotti
ATGCAGACACTTTCACTACGTCGGATTGAGTGCTGGTCGAACCAAAGATAAACTGGTTTTGATCATTTTATTTACTAAAGGGATTGTTTCCCCAAACTCCAGTATGAATGAATCAATGCATCATAATCGCCGATGCCGCTGGCACCGCAGGTGATTTTCAGGAACAATAGGGGACGTCCGCTCAGTCGCCATAACTAGCCATGTGTTTACAAACCATTCTTGTTGATACTGGGGCTGCCCAAGTAAATAGGTGAATTACATACGTTGCCGATAACCGTTAGAACATAATCCGCATACGCATTGTGTCACCGTAAACTCCATTTATGTAACAGTGGGTTTTTAACTTCCGCCTGTCTCCTTCTTCCGCATCCGATCGCACACTTACTCACGGCAACGCCAGACTGAGAGCATGATATCCACATAAACCAGTCGGCCAAAAGGAGTAGTTGAGAGAATCATCATCATCATCATCATCATCATCATAGACAGCAATACATCAGTGGTTCACACTGATGCTTGACTGCCACACAACCACGAAGAACAAAGAAAAAAAACTTATATAGGAAGAAAGAAGAAAAAGAGAGGGGAGGGAAGTGGACCTAACTACTAAAAATAGCTACGTCTATATTCAAACATACAACATCAAGGCGCCTACACCTTGCAAACAAACAACCGAGCTGTGAGTGAAAGTAAATCGCATGGGCAGGCTTTGCCTGGTGATTAGGTTAAACGTCGTTAAAAAACGCCGTACTAAAGAGGCAATGTATGCACACTAGTACCAAAAAACCGCCAGGGAATAATAACTTGTCATAGAGGTTTTAAATCTTACAGCGGTTCCTTTACTTCTTCTTGAAGGACAATTTGTTCGTCAATAGGTTATTTAGTTCAACAGGGAAATCCATCAGGTTGAAATAGGCTAAATCTAATATCGGAAAACAGGTACTGAAGCATGCGGTACATGGGTTAAACAAACATTGGATCTTCAGAGAAACCCCTGGTTGTTAGAAGCCAGACGGGAACATTCCTCCTGGTAGTTCACATAACAAGTCTAGAAGAGATATCCGTAGGAAACTGAAACGTAGTCTAAAGGCTGATCGTGAGGCTTGGTTAGTGGAAAAAGTTGAGGAAATGGAAACCGCTTTTGCTTCATGGAACGCCACGGTCAGCGATTATGACCGATATTGTGACGGGTTAACACAAGGTGCTATTTTTCAGAGTAACGTTTGGAGTTTTGAATTTGCACTTAAAACATTCACACTTCAAATGCGATTGATGCAATCAAATTTGGCAGTGAAAAAGTAAACGTTGACGAACGCGTCAGAATGACGCAAAAAGACCAACAGTTCGATTAACCGTAGGCGAGTAGATCAATATGAAGACGACGGGCCGGTAGTCAGTTAGAAATGAATGGATTACGAAGCTTGGTGGCCTAAGCGCACAGCCAAACCAGAAATTGGCTGTTACTTCTGGGAACCCTCGAAGCTACTACATCTTATCCGAACCATCAATGCAAAGCGCATACTATCTACCCACGTGCAAGCCACTTAAATATCTGGACGCTAAACAGAACAGACCTCCGAAGTTTAACTAGCCTACCGTTCCAACCGTTTTGCATAGCACACTCAGTTCTACTCCACGGTCTATATCCCCAACGCAATCGGATCCAAAAGAAAGCCCCAACCTTCAGACGTCCCGCAGATCCTTGGTAACGTGACGCATCATTGACGTCCGCGTAATATCAGTCTCTCGTTAGAAGGTACGGTTTTGTTCACGATACTGCCTTGCCGTGAAAAAACCTAACAGCTATCTTTGACCACGTGTTTTACAGCTTCCCTCTATCAGAAACCGTTCCATTCCATTCGTTAGAGTGTCTACTTTTTAAACCGCTCGTCACCAGTGCGCAAACAAGCGTGATCATCTCATACTTCGAACGCATCCATCACTCATGTTCGATGTTGCGACATATCTTAGTATCCGCGTCACTTTTCATCACTAACCTTAGGTGTATCAGCGTTCAGTCTATGTACATCAGAACCTTTTCCCAGAATGTAGTTTTACCTGGCACCGAATTTATAGACGATTACAAACGACTTTGTAATCTGCAACCTTCCAGTGTCACAATGCAATTCTATCGTCTCGCATATCTGGTTCCTCTAATTGCAAGCCATGCACGTAGCGATAGGTAAACGCCAAACCACATCTGACCAAGCAGTCACCATCATCAGCCGTATACCCAAACATTTGACATTGTTACTTATGCATCATCATAGACAGTAATACATCAGTGGCTCTCACTGATGCGCAACTGCGAGACAACCATTAGGAAAAAAGCAATCCACGACCAGGAAGAAAAAAGTCACCATTTCACATAACGTCTTTAGCTACCAAATCCGTGAGTTGAGAGGTCTCTAGCCCCAGAGAAGAATCCGACCTACAGTGGTTGATCCATTGATGAATTACTTCATTTGTCTACGCGAGATCATCACTTGCCCATTTTACCAGTGGGATTCAGCATCAGCAGAGTGCTGAGTGTGGCAGACCACTAGTTGGTATCCTCAAAACATGGCCTACTCGTCCAAATCTGTGCAAACGTGACGTTTCAACAGAACTCGTTTGACAATCAGTGCCAAACACCCGCTTCCTAACCTCCTCGTTGCTTACTCGCTGGTGCCACCCGATACGAGCGATTGAACGCAGACATCGGTGGTCAAATACCTGGAGACGGTTCACGTCCTCTACCCTGAGTGGCCAGGTTTCGCTGCCGTAAAGTAATACAGCCCTCACTGTCGGCTCAAGTATATATATATATATATATAACAAATAAAAAACCATGAGTGGCAAACGTGATGCAGTATAAGAAAACATGTAATGCGTAAGGCGAAGGAGAAAGAAAAATGTAGAGGAACAAGAAAGGAAAAGTTACAACGCTGCACACAGAGACTCGCAACACGAGTGCTAATTTGAATATAGACGTAGCTATTTTTTTAGTAGTTAGGTCCACTTCCCCTCCCCTCTTTTTCTTCTTTCTTCCTATATAGGTTTTTTTTTCGTGGTTGTGTGGCAGTTAAGCATCAGTGTGAACCACTGATGTATTGCTGTCTATGATGATGATAAACTGGTCAACAACCTACATTTCATTATCCAACATTAAATCCATATAGACACAGCAGTGTTGCAGAGGCGTTTGTGCATGCACCACAACGGGATTGAATCTTGACGCGAAGTGAAACATTCCGTATCTCGATGATCCATTCGATCAAGTTGGACGGTGTGGTCACTCACGCATGGTAGACCAATAGGTAGAGGTCTGACGAACCAGTCTTCCGGTTCTCGAGGCTGGAGGATAGAAACAGGATAGCATCTTTCCCCGAAAAAGGTTATCTTATTTTTTAGCATACTACCACCCAACCGCTATCTTGTGGTACAATTTTCTCAGCCAAACGCTTTGGCTGAGGACTCCAATCATTCTTTCTAGGTCCGGACGACCCTGGCAGTAACTCGGCCCAAAAACAATCATATTCACAACAACAATGTTTCCATACTGCGTCAGCCGTCACAGTACAAATCGGGTCGTTCAATCTGTTGCATACAGCAGACTGGATAGATGAAAATATGCCACTGTTCATCCCCCAATTGCGTTGTCCAATTTAGCTCTCAGGCTCCTCCAGAATCCCATTTCCAGCAAGTAATTCAACAGGTCCCACAATATATCACTGTCTCGGTTAGTTCCATCTCTTACAATCTAGCTTCCGTCTCCTTCATCCGTTGCTTAGGCCTAGAATGTAAATTTACACAGATGCTCCCAACGTTCGAGATCTGAAACATATAGGCCAACAGGTCCGCTGTAGTCGTTGTCACGCCCTCTTACTCAGCGCAGTGTACATTGACATTTCTGAACCCTTGCTACCATCGACTAGTTTTGATACCTCCTCACCTGTGTCGACAGAATTACTTGGTCGCCAGAAACTTTTCCCACTTGTAGCATCGCTACTCAAACTCTGGCGTCCACATTCGTAGTCGGCGGACTTCACGTTTTGGCATACCATATAATATAACTGCGGATCGCGAATCCCATTTATTTGGGATTTGATGTATTCGTACCATAGGATATCAACCATAAACCAACGGAATGGATGAAAGATTTCGCCGGATACTGAAAGCCGCTGACTGACAAACTGCAGTCAACCGCTTCGTCTGATCAACCACCACTTATACTTTTTGGATTGCGCAACCCTGTTAGTGTTGACAGTCAACGTTCTCCGGCAAAACGTACCTATGGCAGCACCCTGCGTTTGACTGATCAGTCACCAAACCATTCGGAAAAGTCTACCTTTCCCGACCCAAAAAAACATCTAAATCGCTTGCAGCATTCCATGTCCATGTCAACTTACCAACCACCACGATTACAACGTAAACCCACCGATCATCCCTCGTGGGTATTTTTCCGCTGTGATAAGCTCTGCTAATCCCCTAGCTTGCAAAGGTCCACATCATGTCTTGAATCACTCGGATAAACACTGCACGCGGAATTCAGTGCACCACGCAACAACGTATCAAGTGGTCGTTCCGTTCCAGCACGACTACTGGGAGAATCTACCTTAAATGACCCGCAAATACTACCTGGAATTATCCGAGTGATCAGTGCGCTTTATCGGTTGTCATGCGGCCGCCGTCTCGTCCTCTCATTTTGCGCATCATGTGCAGAGTGGTTCCTACAGTTTAGTCTAAAGGATTCGCATCGTCCCCATTTTCACATACGCGTTCATACAGTCGCTGGTCCAGCACCCATTTTTGTCATCCGAGCGCACACGTGCGCGGTCACCATCTACGCACTCAACCAATTGGAGTGCTTCAAGTGAATGTGATTCGGTGCGACCGAATCACAGGCATGCATGACGCGTTTGGGTGTGAATCAGAACAACGGAAACGAACATACGTAAATACTGTGTGTGGCAGTCCTTACAAATGTTACTGTACTAGGCTTGTACACCAGTCTCGACAATACAGATCTAACGTATTGAGTTAACTTTTTTCATTGTTTACCTTTGAGACATCGTTATTTGTTAGTATGTAAGCAAGCTACCAGATACAAGAGTTCAACTACATCGTTAAAGTCGTTGCATGTCAGTCTGCTGCATTTCAGAGACCAGAATCTAGGACGGTAGTCAATGTGTCGAGCTGATAGCACAAGCTCCGTCTGTTTTTACACTTCAGGTGACTCCACGACTGTCGCTACCAGTGAGACCGGGTATGCAGATCTCCGCATAACGGTTGCAACCACACTAAAAGATTGTATTCCCGTTAGAAACAAACTGTATCATCCGGTTGGCAGATTATGAAAAGGCCAGTCCTAGATGTCGAGCTTTTAGAAGTCTGCTTATGCTCCAACTGACTGCACCAACGTCAATATCAAGGGCGTCTTTACAGGGATCTGGCCGCTCTCCTAAGGTTGACAGTGTGATGTATATATATTTCTATGGCTATTCACTGGTTGTACCATAATCCATTCTCTCGTTTCAGCCTTTGTTGTAATTAGGAAAAGAATAAAGCCTAAATTTCGAGTCTTCAGTTTTTTTCCTCTGACGAACGTTTTGACGAGTACCTAATATACAACACACAGCCCTGATATATTCATTCTGGCCGGAGGTATAAACGACCAAGTCAGCTGCGTTCGTGAGGCCGAGTCCCGTTTAGGCGACAAGTTTGGGCTGGTACCCCACCGTTGGAACAATGGTGGGTGACCGATGCAGTTGTGCAATGAGCAGAGGCTACTTATGGCCAATACTAGTATTAAACATCATTTTCAACTTTGAACAAAACCCGTTGGCACCACTGTCATTGATGCTGGCAACTGTAAACGAAGCAGCGGAGTGATAACTGCAAATCGAGTTCACATGGGACACCATCGAACATCTGAAAGCCCAACCATTTTTGCATGTGAGTTATGATCAGGTTGTCTGATCGACTCGGTAGAAGACAGTTACTGTTTGTTACCTACAACCAATCACCCTACGATCATGACGTCCGAGTTAGATGGGAATCTCCGAGTATAGTAAACCTGATGAACAATATTTTAATAACTGATGAATAAACAATAATAGGCACTATCGACGAGACATATAGAGAGCGAAACTCGAGTCCAGTGCACCTTTTCGAATGAGTTGTTAGAAGCCAGACGGAAGGTTCCTCCTGGTAGTTCACATAACAAGTCTAGAAGAGATATCCGTAGGAAACTGAAACGTAGTCTAAAGGCTGATCGTGAGGCTTGGTTAGTGGAAAAAGTTGAGGAAATGGAAACCGCTTTTGCCTCAGGGAACGCCACGGTCAGCGATTATGACCGATATTGTGACGGGTTAACACAAGGTGCTATTTTTCAGAGTAACGTTTGGAGTTTTGAATTTGCACTTAAAACATTCACACTTCAAATGCGATTGATGCAATCAAATTTGGCAGTGAAAAAGTAAACGTTGACGAACGCGTCAGAATGACGCAAAAAGACCAACAGTTCGATTAACCGTAGGCGAGTAGATCAATATGAAGACGACGGGCCGGTAGTCAGTTAGAAATGAATGGATTACGAAGCTTGGTGGCCTAAGCGCACAGCCAAACAGAAATTGGCTGTTACTTCTGGGAACCCTCGGAAGCTACTACATCTTATCCGAACCATCAATGCAAAGCGCATACTATCTACCCACGTGCAAGCCACTTAAATATCTGGACGCTAAACAGAACAGACCTCCGAAGTTTAACTAGCCTACCGTTCCAACCGTTTTGCATAGCACACTCAGTTCTACTCCACGGTCTATATCCCCAACGCAATCGGATCCAAAAGAAAGCCCCAACCTTCAGACGTCCCGCTGATCCTTGGTAACGTGACGCATCATTGACGTCCGCGTAATATCAGTCTCTCGTTAGAAGGTACGGTTTTGTTCACGATACTGCCTTGCCGTGAAAAAACCTAACAGCTATCTTTGACCACGTGTTTTACAGCTTCCTCTATCAGAAACCGTTCCATTCCATTCGTTAGAGTGTCTACTTTTTAAACCGCTCGTCACCAGTGCGCAAACAAGCGTGATCATCTCATACTTCGAACGCATCCATCACTCATGTTCGATGTTGCGACATATCTTAGTATCCGCGTCACTTTTCATCACTAACCTTAGGTGTATCAGCGTTCAGTCTATGTACATCAGAACCTTTTCCCAGAATGTAGTTTTACCTGGCACCGAATTTATAGACGATTACAAACGACTTTGTAATCTGCAACCTTCCAGTGTCACAATGCAATTCTATCGTCTCGCATATCTGGTTCCTCTAATTGCAAGCCATGCACGTAGCGATAGGTAAACGCCAAACCACATCTGACCAAGCAGTCACCATCATCAGCCGTATACCCAAACATTTGACATTGTTACTTATGCATCATCATAGACAGTAATACATCAGTGGCTCTCACTGATGCGCAACTGCGAGACAACCATTAGGAAAAAAGCAATCCACGACCAGGAAGAAAAAAGTCACCATTTCACATAACGTCTTTAGCTACCAAATCCGTGAGTTGAGAGGTCTCTAGCCCCAGAGAAGAATCCGACCTACAGTGGTTGATCCATTGATGAATTACTTCATTTGTCTACGCGAGATCATCACTTGCCCATTTTACCAGTGGGATTCAGCATCAGCAGAGTGCTGAGTGTGGCAGACCACTAGTTGGTATCCTCAAAACATGGCCTACTCGTCCAAATCTGTGCAAACGTGACGTTTCAACAGAACTCGTTTGATAGTCATTACCAAACACCCGCTTTCTAACCTCCTCGTTTACGAAGGGGTTGGTCACTGTAGGTCGGGTTCGTCTCCCGGGCTGGGGCCCTCGCGACTCACAGAGTCGGTGGCTTGAGACGTTAGGTGAGATGGCGGCTAATCGAGCTCAGTGGCGTGAATGTTGTCGTTGTTTGGCCGAGTTGTCTGTGAAGTGAGTGCACTTAATGATGCGGGGCAGTGAAAGCCGTAAGGAAGCTGTCTTGCTGATGACGCCTTACTTTCACTTACAGCTCGGTTGTTTGTTTGCAAGGTGTAGGCGCCTTGATGTTGTATGTTTGAATATAGACGTAGCTATTTTTAGTAGTTAGGTCCACTTCCCCTCCCCTCTTTTTCTTCTTTCTTCCTATATAGGTTTTTTTTTCGTGGTTGTGTGGCAGTTAAGCATCAGTGTGAACCACTGATGTATTGCTGTCTATGATGATGATAAACTGGTCAACAACCTACATTTCATTATCCAACATTAAATCCATATAGACACAGCAGTGTTGCAGAGGCGTTTGTGCATGCACCACAACGGGATTGAATCTTGACGCGAAGTGAAACATTCCGTATCTCGATGATCCATTCGATCAAGTTGGACGGTGTGGTCACTCACGCATGGTAGACCAATAGGTAGAGGTCTGACGAACCAGTCTTCCGGTTCTCGAGGCTGGAGGATAGAAACAGGATAGCATCTTTCCCCGAAAAAGGTTATCTTATTTTTTAGCATACTACCACCCAACCGCTATCTTGTGGTACAATTTTCTCAGCCAAACGCTTTGGTTGAGGACTCCAATCATTCTTTCTAGGTCCGGACGACCCTGGCAGTAACTCGGCCCAAAAACAATCATATTCACAACAACAATGTTTCCATACTGCGTCAGCCGTCACAGTACAAATCGGGTCGTTCAATCTGTTGCATACAGCAGACTGGATAGATGAAAATATGCCACTGTTCATCCCCCAATTGCGTTGTCCAATTTAGCTCTCAGGCTCCTCCAGAATCCCATTTCCAGCAAGTAATTCAACAGGTCCCACAATATATCACTGTCTCGGTTAGTTCCATCTCTTACAATCTAGCTTCCGTCTCCTTCATCCGTTGCTTAGGCCTAGAATGTAAATTTACACAGATGCTCCCAACGTTCGAGATCTGAAACATATAGGCCAACAGGTCCGCTGTAGTCGTTGTCACGCCCTCTTACTCAGCGCAGTGTACATTGACATTTCTGAACCCTTGCTACCATCGACTAGTTTTGATACCTCCTCACCTGTGTCGACAGAATTACTTGGTCGCCAGAAACTTTTCCCACTTGTAGCATCGCTACTCAAACTCAAAAGTCGGCGGACTTCACGTTTTGGCATACCATATAATATAACTGCGGATCGCGAATCCCATTTATTTGGGATTTGATGTATTCGTACCATAGGATATCAACCATAAAACCAACGGAATGGATGAAAGATTTCGCCGGATACTGAAAGCCGCTGACTGACAAACTGCAGTCAACCGCTTCGTCTGATCAACCACCACTTATACTTTTTGGATTGCGCAACCCTGTTAGTGTTGACAGTCAACGTTCTCCGGCAAAACGTACCTATGGCAGCACCCTGCGTTTGACTGATCAGTCACCAAACCATTCGGAAAAGTCTACCTTTCCCGACCCAAAAAAACATCTAAATCGCTTGCAGCATTCCATGTCCATGTCAACTTACCAACCACCACGATTACAACGTAAACCCACCGATCATCCCTCGTGGGTATTTTTCCGCTGTGATAAGCTCTGCTAATCCCCTAGCTTGCAAAGGTCCACATCATGTCTTGAATCACTCGGATAAACACTGCACGCGGAATTCAGTGCACCACGCAACAACGTATCAAGTGGTCGTTCCGTTCCAGCACGACTACTGGGAGAATCTACCTTAAATGACCCGCAAATACTACCTGGAATTATCCGAGTGATCAGTGCGCTTTATCGGTTGTCATGCGGCCGCCGTCTCGTCCTCTCATTTTGCGCATCATGTGCAGAGTGGTTCCTACAGTTTAGTCTAAAGGATTCGCATCGTCCCCATTTTCACATACGCGTTCATACAGTCGCTGGTCCAGCACCCATTTTTGTCATCCGAGCGCACACGTGCGCGGTCACCATCTACGCACTCAACCAATTGGAGTGCTTCAAGTGAATGTGATTCGGTGCGACCGAATCACAGGCATGCATGACCGCTTGGGTGTGAATCAGAACAACGGAAACGAACATACGTAAATACTGTGTGTGGCAGTCCTTACAAATGTTACTGTACTAGGCTTGTACACCAGTCTCGACAATACAGATCTAACGTATTGAGTTAACTTTTTTCATTGTTTACCTTTGAGACATCGTTATTTGTTAGTATGTAAGCAAGCTACCAGATACAAGAGTTCAACTACATCGTTAAAGTCGTTGCATGTCAGTCTGCTGCATTTCAGAGACCAGAATCTAGGACGGTAGTCAATGTGTCGAGCTGATAGCACAAGCTCCGTCTGTTTTTACACTTCAGGTGACTCCACGACTGTCGCTACCAGTGAGACCGGGTATGCAGATCTCCGCATAACGGTTGCAACCACACTAAAAGATTGTATTCCCGTTAGAAACAAACTGTATCATCCGGTTGGCAGATTATGAAAAGGCCAGTCCTAGATGTCGAGCTTTTAGAAGTCTGCTTATGCTCCAACTGACTGCACCAACGTCAATATCAAGGGCGTCTTTACAGGGATCTGGCCGCTCTCCTAAGGTTGACAGTGTGATGTATATATATTTCTATGGCTATTCACTGGTTGTACCATAATCCATTCTCTCGTTTCAGCCTTTGTTGTAATTAGGAAAAGAATAAAGCCTAAATTTCGAGTCTTCAGTTTTTTTCCTCTGACGAACGTTTTGACGAGTACCTAATATACAACACACAGCCCTGATATATTCATTCTGGCCGGAGGTATAAACGACCAAGTCGGCTGCGTTCGTGAGGCCGAGTCCCGTTTAGGCGACAAGTTTGGGCTGGTACCCCACCGTTGGAACAATGGTGGGTGACCGATGCAGTTGTGCAATGAGCAGAGGCTACTTATGGCCAATACTAGTATTAGACATCATTTTCAACTTTGAACAGAACCCGTTGGCACCACTGTCATTGATGCTGGCAACTGTAAACGAAGCAGCGGAGTGATAACTGCAAATCGAGTTCACATGGGACACCATCGAACATCTGAAAGCCCAACCATTTTTGCATGTGAGTTATGATCAGGTTGTCTGATCGACTCGGTAGAAGACAGTTACTGTTTGTTACCTACAACCAATCACCCTACGTCATGACGTCCGAGTTAGATGGGAATCTCCGAGTATAGTAAACCTGATGAACAATATTTTAATAACTGATGAATAAACAATAATAGGCACTATCGACGAGACATATAGAGAGCGAAACTCGAGTCCAGTGCACCTTTTCGAAAGAGGCCAACTGCAGTGTCTATTTGAATAGGAAAACTGTGATTAAATGTGATGCATAATTTGAAATCAACCAAATTCCCAAACACTTAACAGTAAAATAAGTAGGGGTGCACAGAAAACAGGGGCGGAGAAAAAAACAGTGGAACTTCAGTACAGAAGAGCCCATAGCTGCGGACCCACCTTCACCACTGACTGTGACACAATGCCATGTCAGTGCTTCTAAACAGCGGCGTGGATGGGAGCAAACAAACCAGTCGAGTAGATACTTACCAACCTTGCCCAGCGAAGTGATCAAGACTTGCACAGTCCGTGATCACGCCAACGCCTGGTCGTCTTGCGGTAGAC
>LOND01005972.1:22776-34369 GCA_014220965.1 Paragonimus kellicotti
TTATTTTCTAAAGAAACAACGTTTTTAGGTCACAGTGCGTACCCTTTCTGCCCTTCTCTGCCTCTTTCTGATCTTAAGGCAAGCGGCCAATCCGCTTTTACATTGCAACGCACCGTACTAACCTAACAGAATGGTCCAGCAGTCACCCCGACCATCTTCACGTTGCATGGCACTGCAGCACACACCGCCCTGTCTAAGCACGGGCGACCAAGCCCATCGATGCACGAGACAGAAAAATCCTTACATCTCAACCCTAGCGTTAGCGCCGTAACCATGTCTGTTTGTCGTGAAGGGGCACTGGATCACTTTGGCCACATCTACGAGTTACGTGATACGATAGTGAAACGCATAGGAGGCCAATCATCGTGCCCTGTCATCACTGGTAATCGCGGTGTCAACCTGACCAAAATGTGCCTATACATCTTAGATCACGGGAGCAGGAATAGGGGGGGGGGGGAAGTGTTAGCAACCATCAGACAATTTGCAAAGTTGTGAGCAATTCAGTCAAAGTGACAATTCAGACAGCAACTGAAAGGGAATATAAATGAGAAGAACAAATGCATGCGCTGAACTATTGTCTTGAATCATTATATAATTTCTTCAAGTCCAAAGGAAGCATATGTTCAACGTGATTCGAATGAATACAAATGAGGAGAAAATGGAAAAAACCGCAGAGGAATTGTCGTCTAGCAGCGTACGCATTGGCTTAAAATGCTTTATACCTTTCAACTTGTTCACTTGTGACTGCAGTATCTCGTAGTTGGAAGAAATGTGTATGTTATCACAAGGAGAGCTTCAGTGTTCACTGCTGTGGTGAATTCCTGATATCCCTATATTCAATGAGACAGATTTGAACTAATAATTCTAATCAGTGGAACAAAATGACAATTCTTTTTCAGATTTCTTGCAGACTTGAACATAAATTACTCAGAGTTCTTGGTAGAAAAGAAACATTCTAAAAACATTCCTTCCGCTCTTGATCCATGATGTTCACCGGTTAGGGATTTATCTCTGCTGGAAGTGAAATACAGTTCTCAACACAATGAAGAGGAAATGCAGATTAATGAGTAGCTATTTTGATTGTTTTTCACTCTGTCCATGGAATATGCTGCAAAATGATTTAGTGGAGATTAAGCGAAGCATTGCGCTTGATGCTCATCTACTCCAAAACGCAGAGAGCTGTAATCAATTCAAACAACTAAAGACGCCTATCAGGGTTTGACAGAAAAGCTGGCTGGGAATTACACAAAATCTTAGACGAGGTCAGTCATACAAGCAGGGTTTTAAGGCCATCACTTCAAATTGTAGGACACTGTTCTAACCAGGCATTTGTTGTACACAGCAGAACAACAGATACCTTGTTACAAGGGATGTCTACTTATCACGTACGTCCTAAACAAAGCAAGTGTAAGGCAAAATTCTGGAAGTTTTCACAATAAAATCAAGTACATTTAAAATACGTTTACAAACTACGGCTCATCCGAACAGTCATGCACTATCAAGTTGCCATGGATGTTATCTGTTCTCTTATGAATAGTTTCCGGAAAATGAGACATCATCGTAATTCCGTTACCAGTTCCTCTTTAACGGCATTGCTGTAAACGAAAGGAGCGACTTTCGATAGAATCATATGGGTTACATGTGATGGTCTATCAGTATGCCTCAGACCTAAATCATTGAAAACCCATAACAAGCTACGTTGCGCTAGAATAACTCAGAGCAACGGGTGATATTAAACTATCGGACAAAAAAATAAGCTATCTGTTGAAGTATGCCTGAGACCGATTGAAAATTTATAGTTTCCGCACAACTCGCATCCAATCCCCATATGTGTTTGCTGGTAGCGTTTTAGTTCTGAAACTAAGCAATGTGCCCCTCTGTCTGACTTATCCCGTTTGACCGGCCTTCATCATTATCATATATCGTCCAATATCACTCGCTGTTGGCTTGCTCGTCTTAACGTAGAATAATGTCTTCCGTGTTGTGATTCACCCACTTTAGGGACTGACCATGGCTTGTAGCTTGTTCAGAAAATGTCTATAAAACTGTTCCAGTGACTTTTTTCCCGTTGCACCATGAGTGTCAGTTTGTCAGTTGGCGTCAAGAAAAGCAAGCCTACTTTAGATTCTAACGTTTGCGGTCCAAACAAGAGTAAAACAGTAATGAGATAAACAACCTTCCCCCAAACCAGTGGAGTGAAATTAACCCAAAACAACAATCGAAACACTTTATGCGATATAGCCATCAGTGAAACAGGAGTTTCGGCTCACCACACAATGGCTGATGTTAGTAATCGCGATGTTTTCTATTCAATAGAATGAGTCCACATAACAGCGAAATCAGTATTGAAGTTGTTCTTGATTTTAGGCAACGCATGAACAGTCGGAAGCTATTTATATAGCTAGCCTTATGAAAATCCACATATCTGCTGAAGAAGGTGTGACTAACATCTGACGAGGAACGTAAGAATAATGAAAACGCTTTTGACATTTTACAAGAGATGCTGATTATATTACTGATCATGGCCGAAGACTGCTTATTCATCGCATGAAATAACTATTAAATGAAGTTAAAAAACGAAGTTTGAGCTAAGCCGTGAGTACTACTAAGATCATAACAATGAACGAGTGAGGATTAGCTGTCTCTGACCGAATGCAACTGGCTGCCGACGGTTACTTAACAACCACTAAGCCATTTGGCTTCGCAATTGCACGTCGTTTTCTCGTAGACTGAAATCGGTCAAACAATTGTGATTGACCTGTAAGCTAGCAAGAACAAGCTATGATACCAGAAATGGTTGAGAGTACGTCTTATTGGCAGTTAGTCCCAGTGGTGAAATAAAAGGATGTTTCAACTTTGTTGGATTTCATCCGCGCCACACAACTCGGTTGTGATTGATACTTACTAGCTCGAAGATCAACTACAGATTTGCGATCGACTTTAGCGCGTGAAGAAGGTGATTATAGTGGCTGAATGAAGTAATTGTGAACGGTTATTGGGTAGTCGTCGGCATCCGACTATGTCCGATCAAAAACAGCTCATTTTCAAGTGCTCCTGTCATGGATTTAGTATTACTTAAGATCCAGCATGACCTGCACTTTTACCGTCCGGTCTAATAATGCAAAATCGACTAGCAATTTTTAGTTCAAGTAAGCATCTGCACAGTCTTAAAAGTGTTCGAATGTTCGTTTGGTCAAATTCGCGCTAAATGAAGGAGTGTAACAGCCAAGGACTGTGAAGCGTATATGGTCTGTCAACTTCAGTTACCGTGCGTTTATCTGTCACATCAATCGTATCATCAACACTATCCACATCACAATCACTCTCATCATCATCATCGATATCAATATAACAGAAGTCGACTAGTAGAAAAGGAATAAAAACGAGGCGGTGGTTCTTTTTGGAAAAAAGCGGTGGAGTTTGGTACACAGAGATCCTGTGTAAAAACCTTGACATCAGCAGCATGGTTCCTACACTTTGTGAACAAACAACCAAATTGCAAGTTACAGAAAGTCGGAAGTAAACGAAAGATTTTCCGGACTACTAATCTGACACTTTCTTACTGGTAGACGGATCGAATTTTAGATGCAAACTTGATGAAGCAGCACTTCGTTAATGATCATTGTGACTAACATCCTGCATAAATCTCTCAAACAATACAGAAAACGATTATTTAGAGTATTAAAAAAATAATATGATGAGCAAATAGTCAATAAATCAGCTTAACCATTATTATTTTCTAAAGAAACAACGTTTTTAGGTCACAGTGCGTACCCTTTCTGCTCTTTCTGATCTTAAGGCAAGCGGCCAATCCGCTTTTACATTGCAACGCACCGTACTAACCTAACAGAATGGTCCAGCAGTCACCCCGACCATCTTCACGTTGCATGGCACTGCAGCACACACCGCCCTGTCTAAGCACGGGCGACCAAGCCCATCGATGCACGAGACAGAAAAATCCTTACATCTCAACCCTAGCGTTAGCGCCGTAACCATGTCTGTTTGTCGTGAAGGGGCACTGGATCACTTTGGCCACATCTACGAGTTACGTGATACGATAGTGAAACGCATAGGAGGCCAATCATCGTGCCCTGTCATCACTGGTAATCGCGGTGTCAACCTGACCAAAATGTGCCCATACAGCTTAGATCACGGGAGCAGGAATAGGGGGGGGGGGAAGTGTTAGCAACCATCAGACAATTTGCAAAGTTGTGAGCAATTCAGTCAAAGTGACAATTCAGACAGCAACTGAAAGGGAATATAAATGAGAAGAACAAATGCATGCGCTGAACTATTGTCTTGAATCATTATTATAATTTCTTCAAGTCCAAAGGAAGCATATGTTCAACAAATCAACGGTACACATGACACTTGAAGCAGAAAGAATGAGAACTGATGCGCTTACGAGAATGATATGTACGTATGAAGATTTTATGGGAAACACTAGAGATAAAACGATGATCGCCGTGACAGTAGGTCAGTGTGTTCCATTGGAAACTAACAGAATTTCAGCTTGTTGATGGTTACCAAAATGAAAGAAGTAACTCAGTTCCTCATCTGTCTGTTTTTCATTAAAGCTCTTTGTATACAGGAGACGTGTGCATGCTTGGTTAGAAATGGCGGCTTGGGAACGTCTGATGAAGGTACTTCTTTAAAATGTTGAGGTGACTTACGAAAAAACCTACGAGTATAAACTCAATTCGGAAGGAGGTCATACCGTCCCTATATAAATGAACTATGGTAAAAAAAAATCGGTCAACAATTGAACTCTCAACATACAGTAGAATGACATTAATGATTGTTCTGAAGAGAACGAGGAAACAGTATACAATACCAAGGTGCTCAAATGCGAGAAGCACGTTACGGTAATCGTGTAATGAGATATTCTGAGGATCTAATTGTTGACGGTCGATGAAGAAAATGCACGTCACACATTACCAGCGCTGTGAATCCCTATTTGATAGTGGTTTGTCTTAAATGAAACAAAATCTGATTCGCTTGTATGGGTTGCTTATTGCTGCGTGCGTGAATTGCCGTGGAATTGATTGTCAACCAGTATGTGAGGCTGATGCTCAAGTTTTCAAAGCATATTGCACTTAAACGTAAGCTGTACAGATTTTGATTTGCCAAGATTAACAGCTTCTTTGAAATAACCTAAACTCCTCTGTTTTACCTCATAATTATATGGTTGTTTGAAAGATAGCAATTTACAGAGTACCCAAAATAACTGCCGACTTAAATGTTGTCCAAATCCCACTAACCCGAACGACATTGCGTGAAAAGCGCCATACACATTTTACATACAGATACATATTTCAATATGGGCATAGCTAGTTGATCGCATTATAATTATCCGTATTGCTCATATCGCCGGAAAACTCCCAAGTTGCGCATTCTGTCATGTGATGCGTATTCTTCTAAGTGTTTATGTATCTTTGTTGATTCCACTTACAAATAAACTAGGCGCGAAAGCAGTACCTGTTCACCACACGCATGAAACGTTCAGTAAATAATGAGCCAAAATGTGGCAGATGATTAGTTCGCTATTCCCCGACTATTCCAGTGACAAGAAGCTAATGGGGTGAGTTACGTTCAACTGCAACTAATTAAGTTTGTGCAGAATGACAAATCATCGAGTACCACAATATAGCCATGTGTTAAAAGACTCGACAAGATCAAACATATGCGGCTACTAGAGATTTGAAGCCAACATTTCTCATTTTGTGCTTTCACAGTTGAGCCAGGGACAGATCTGTTAAGAACTAGACAGCTCTTCGTCGTATTCAACGCTCACCAACGTGTCTTACAAAACACAACCAACTTTGGCACGTCCGGTGTGCGTATTGATTACGCCTATCGATCGTGTGTACAGACCAAGGTATTATTTACGTATCGTATTCAGATGAATGAACACGTTTGCATACATGGACAACCGAGATGTGAGCTTGCACTTGCACTTGTTCATCCACACAAAAAACCAGTAGTGTGGACGCTGCGGAGAAAATTGTGTTCGAAGAATCAACTAATACGGTCAGTGTTCTGTTCACTATCCATAATCAATTGGTTCAATGAAATCAGTAACTCCAACCTAACTGGGAAGTCCTGATCACGGGATAACGATCGGATCAGAACAAAGTGATTCTGTTTATTCTCCTTTCACGAATTGATCCAGCAAGCTGAAAACTGTTCACATAAGGTTGTGGTTGAGCGTTCGGGTATGATCATTTGGTTGTCTATCATGAGGTTACTGACGTAATGGTGATCAACACGATGGTCTCACAAGCATGAGGGCCGGAGTGCGAATTATAGTCCGGATGGGGATATGCACTACTGATGAGCTCTAACAAAAGTGAAACCCGAATCTAGTGCTTCCTTTCGAAGTGGGTCAGCCGAAGGGCTTATCCGAAATAATCCTAATCCCCTAACTTCTATTAATCAACCAGAATTGATCGTTTACTCAGTTGTCATCCGAACCACGCTGAAAAACTGACATCAAGTTTTTTTCCAGCACGTTTTACGCAAAATAGAATCATCCTTCTGGTTATCGCCTTTAGTGCAGTCTTGCTGGAACTGAAAAGTACGGTTAACTTAAATACGTCAACCGTTTTTTAATTGTGCAATACTACTTATTAACGGTACAGATTAGGTTACCACAGCATTCCACCAGTGGCTTACGCCATCAATTAACTTTTGATGGCCACGAAAGCTAGAGCTTCTTCTAGGTAGCATGCCAATTCGAAGTTGTACCTGCATGATGTGCAGGCGAAATGATATGCTGCGGGGACACCATGATCAGCCGTGTGACATAAATGTTGTCTGAAAATGTGGTAGGCATGCACCATCGTCTGTGTTAGGGTACGCTTCACGTCCTGCAGGGTTTTCATCCAGCTTGTACTATTAAACTTCCTGACAGCTAAAATGTGTATGAAAGCTATGTGATTAGATGGCTTAGATGCAGGACTTGCATAGAGTACACAATGGAATAGGATTCATGGATGACACGTGACTTTCCTTACGAGTTTTCCGATTCGAAGAAATACGTGACTGTAGTCAGGTTACATCACGGCCGCCTGGATTATTAAAAAAAGTAAAAAATAAGTTAGACGCTCCTTTTGGCAGACATAATCACATTATAATAACGTTTTATTGTTCTACTGAGAGACTCCAGCATCTTCTTACGGATGGCACTGACATACAGTTTACGGGTTAACCTTGGTAGTAAGTGAGTCTGCAAAGTTTATATCTCTAACTGATAGTTTAACGATGTTGTCGATAGCTCAAGAGGAACTTTTGCTAAATCAACTGCCATACAAGTTGGTAGGATTCTTATTCACCTCACTACTACACCTAGAACTGTGAACGTCGCTGTAGAAAAAAAGTAGATGCCATAGTTGTTTCCCTTAATCCCGAAAGTTCATCAGCAATATGGACGATTTTCCTGTATCCATCCGATTTCATGTGGTTATAATGGAGCCTCAAGTAATGGTCCATCCAATGCACAATTGACTGTGCGTTATGTTTAGGGGATGAAAGCAAGGCATGTTCAGGAGCAGGTCTAACGGTGTTATGGCAAGCATATTTGCGATTTTTCGCATTAACTCGCTAAGAATAAGCCGGTGTCAAACTAGTATTCACTATCAAGATATGCAATGATCACAGTTTGCCAGAAACCAGGAATGAGAAGTCGGTTAACTAGAGTATGAAAATCAGCCGTGAAACCGTGGGTGAATTTTTAATTCTCCCGTTGTGTGTAAACTGTACTGGATTGGGGAGCACACACAGGGAATCATAAGAGTTAAGAATCACTAGGGTGAAGTGAAAACAAACCATGCGAACACCAGCGGACCTGCGCAAGGCGCTAGTGGGAAAAAACATTTCCTCAACACAGCGAATTAGCAGTGGAGAACATAATTCACTATATCGAGCAGTAGATAAGACGATTAGAAACGGCTGCTCTCGGAGACTACTCACGAAATGCCGAACAACTGATTCTAGTAAATTTGGTCAATCATCACCAAATATTCCTCCCCCAACTTCTCTGTTGTTTATCAGTTGGTGCCAATCCAATGCAAGCAATCGAACGGAGATACCGTTTGTTACATACTTGAAGACGATTCATGCCTTCCACTCTAAGCAACCGGGGTTACTAAGATGTAAAATGGTACAGTCTTCAAAGTCATCTTATATAGGCAGCCCTAAACCTTCACAGAATTACTTCCCGGACGAATACTGTTCAGGCCTCGTAGGTGAGAGTTTCAACTGCATTTTCTATACCACTGTCACTGATGATGCAAATTCTCAGGTGCACGAACCTGTCAACAACCCTCATAACTCAATTATCCGACATCAAATCTACGTAATCACAGCAGTCCTGCAAAAGCACTAAACTTCGAGGCTACACAGCGCATCCCGAAATATTTAGTAGTGTAATGGTGTCTAGCAGAGTTTGTGCTGCAGGAAATATATCGAACAGCAACATTTGGGCATCAGCATAATCAAGATCAGTCAGTCTTTCATAAAGGTAAGAGGTCCACACCGGCATTTTGTGAGTGTTGTAGACAGTTCTGCATCAGTCAGTCCATGAAATAACTGAACAAAAGTAGAGAAAGTGGATGTATATCGCTCCAGATGCTAAAACTGTCAGACAGTTCACCGTAAACCCTAACCTGAGCTGAAGTATGAGAATAAAGCACCGACAATATGTTCACATACTTTTCAGTGCACCCTTGCGTTTATACGACTCCAAAAGTGCAAGTCAATCGACAGAATTGGACACATCTTTATAATCGAGAAAAACAGCAACTGTAAGTTAGCAGCACGTACGACACTGCTCCAGAGTTTTAGGGAAAATTGAAGATTTAATCAATACATCCTTGACCAAGATGAAACCCTGCCAGCTGTTCCTTACTATCTACCTCCTGTGCCGCAATGAGCCGGCGAAGTATAACAGATGCAAGAACTCTAGTAATGACCGGAATCAGCTCAATCCTTTTACGGTTTTCGCAAGAACCCCGGCTCCCTTCTATAGTATGCAAACTATTATCGAGTAATACCATCAAAAAGGGTGCGTTCCGTCGTCCACACAAGTTGAAACAACTGAGTCAAGGCCTCTACTAACGCCTCTCCACCTTCTTTGAAAAGTGCCGGCACGATATCATCTGGGCCAGCAGCCCTATTAAGTTTGAATCGAAATTCAATAGCGGACCTCCGTTTCGGTGGTTGGTTCTAGTTCTACACCGCGAGCTTGCGGCGATAACTCAGTAAAAGTAGAAGATCACCTGATCTGACGCTCAAAATGTTTCGTCGAGCGCTCTAACTATCGCGACCCATTACGGATGGGTATGTCGTCTCCTTCGATGACAGCTTCACTGACAGACAGACGCCCTGGTCTAGTGATGTGGATATCATAAAGATTGAACATCACCCATAATTGATCGCAGATGTCGCATTCCCATAGAGTTCCAAGTCGGCCCCTGTCGGGACTAGAACTCCGGCCACGCTTTCATGAGGCAACCGTGTTGACCACTGCGTCCACTGACCTCACATTAGGCACGACCGAATTATCATATGTGAACGCTCAACCACTTTCGCTTGTGAGTAATGATCAGGTTGCCCGATCGTCTCGAGAGGAGACACAGTTACTGTCTGTTAACTCCAATCGACTGGAAAGTCTATGGGAATGCGACAGCTGCGATCAATTGTGGGTGATGTTCAATCGATATGTAACAAAAATCGTCCACTGATCAGTAATACCGATATGTTTGACGAGTCTACTGATGTTCAACGGATCAAACGTTATTGCTAATTCTTTGACTTTCTTCATTAGTCAAGCCTTACGATCGACTGTCCAGCTACGTCTCAGCTTCCTGCCGATAAAAGTCTTGAAATTTTAAAATAGACCCGATTGTATAAAACTCTGGATTTCGACTGGATTCGAACCGGCGACAGAAACAGCACACCCAGAAGAGGCACACTTGAATTCAATTACCCACCCAATCTACTGTATCATACGAAACCCACCAACTGATTTCCATTTCATATTGACTAGCCCCAAAGCAAGGTTTTCTCATCAGTTCCGTTGGAATTCATCAGGCATCGGAGGTATCAAAGTTGGCACTTTTTGTATGAACTGCCACGAGGTATCTTCCGTCTGACAATTAATACGTTGACTCAGAAATCGGATCTTTGTTTAATCCGCGAATCGCCATCCCACATGCTGTTTCATGAATCGACTGTGAAAGTTTGATCAAGCAGGTATCAGGATCTCCGAGGTGGGAATCACTAAACTAACACTAAACTAACCGCTAAACAGACTGGTTATTTACTCAAAATCCAGACGTCGCGATCGGTGCGGTCGTCGAGCAATGAAAGTAAGAACAAACCGATGCATGAACTGAATCCAAAAATGTGTACGAAGACGAAATGTATTCCTGAATGGAGGCACACCACCTATGAATAAACGGCGCTGTGTAGGTTTATCTGACGGCTAAGTGAGATTTCGAATAAAGAGGTCGCCAAGAATATTCATAGTACATCAGCTAAAAACTTAAATAGCCGGTGGCGGGCACTAAATTGCACAACAGCCACCATCATTATGCGAGCGATTTGCTACCGGCCCAAGCCTTCCACCTAAAAGAGACTTGGGCTTATCGAGGCGGACCACCACGGCTTTTATTATCTCCGACCAGAATAACTATAGAACAGGTAGGCGTCAACATAAGGGGAACAGTCAAGTCCGAGTGAAGTGCCTCCTTGACAGCGACGGCATCGCAGTCAATTGCCGCATAAGCAGATACAGTGAAAAGACACCGGAAGATTTAACGTTTGAAGCTGGCCTTAACAGAGCCTGTCAAGTGGAGGGCTCATAGTTTACTGTTGCAAAGTAATCGAATCTACCAATGAGGTTGTAGCCGTTGTGCTATAGACTATACCAAATTCAGCCTGAACGGTGGCAATAGCCGTGGAGTCACCCGAAGTACACAACCCTGCATGAAACACATAGAGCGTGTGACGTCAGTTCAATACGTTGAATACTGTCATGGAGTCTATCGTCTGAAATGCAGCAAATATCGACATTAATAAGTCTACTGTTCACCCGGAGGTGGCCTGATGACCTATTTGTATCAGAGTGCGAACAAGAAAGTACTCAAAGTAATTTGCATTCTGGGCCTAGTCAAAAAACGACGGAAGCGTGAAGCTGGGTGGTAAGAGATGAAACCTATCGAGACATTATTAACATTATTCGATATATTTGTTGTGGCATCAGCAGAGTAGATACTGAAATTGGAGGTCGGGAGGGATCAGCAGTAGCATGTTTTCGACTATCCTTCCTGCTGTATGAAGTAGAAGACGCAATCCGGTTTATACTACGAGACGGCCGATGCAGTGTGCACTATGGATGTAGTAAATACTTATGGTTGTTTGTGGGCTGGGATACTACCGCAACTCCTAAGCCTAGACAGAAGAACGATTAGGGTTTTCAACCAAAGCCTTTGGTCAAAAAATCCGTACCGCAAAACAGCAGTTAGATGGCAGTGTACCAGAACTAGTACGTTTTTCGGAAAAGAAATTCGACCTATTTACAACCTTCAAC
>LOND01005973.1:0-12371 GCA_014220965.1 Paragonimus kellicotti
CAAAAGCCGTCACACCACGTCAAGGTCCAGTCTCGTTGTGACCTCGGACCTCGTATGCTTCTGCTCTAAAAGATATAACCTACTCTGTCCTGTTGCTTTTTGCGAATGACGTAGCACCAAACTTCTCGAGGATTCTGCCCTTTTGCAAAGTGACTTAAACACTTTATTTGCCTGGTATCAGAACGGCCTTCTAGACTTTAACATCTAACAGTGCAAAGTAATACCCATTCGACATACCTCTAGCACTACTTCTTCTAATGTCACTGTCTTTCAGCCATTATCAGCTGACAGGGACTTGTGGACATGAATGATCATTCTTAATACTCCCCCGAACGCAGAAACTAATCCGAAGAAAGCCAATAAGATCTTGGCACCTCTCAAGCGTTTCTTTCGCAAGTTTCGTCCATAATCCTTGTTCGTCCTCATAGTGAATGACACTGTGATTTAGCCTCCTTATATCCAGAAGGATACGGCGCTGCTTGGGGCTGTTCAACGAAAGACCACAAAAGCCCTCCTAAGAATGTACACGGAGCCTCATAAAAAAAAGACTTAGTATGTTGTTACTCGAGTTTCGAAAACAACGGGATGATGTGTTGCTTAGTCTTCCAATGCTTAAGTCTCCCAACCATCCACGTAGAGCTCTGTTTAGCACCTCTACAATATTGCTTTGAGGGGTGACGCTTTCAATCAGGAGCTCTAACACAGTTGTTTAGAATTTCGACATAACCTGCTCTGGTTACGCGTTTGTGAAGTTTGAAATCCTGTGTGATATTTTTGTATATGTAGATTCTCCGTTTAGATCGATTTTACCTTTCATAGTTCCGATACTACACCTATTTTTGATTTCGGTTTCGTCGTCTCGGCCTCCTGGTTCAGTTCATTGAGATACGAAACGTTCATAATCCTTTTGTACTTCCGTAACGAACCCAGTGAACTATGGCCAGATCTGGAGTTTACACCTTGTTTAAGGTGCAAAATGGACTAGAACGAGCACAACGCCGATTGATGAAGCTGTCTGTAAAATTTGAAGGTGCCGACTGTCAAAACAGACTGGGATATTTACTCCCCACAGAGTGCAAACGCAAACTTGGTGGCCTGACTGAATCATTTCAGTTGCTAAAAGGTTTAACTGTTGCCGGTGAGTAGGTGTATGCAAACAGCGGGTTCTCCCGCAGTATATTCTAACACTTCGAGTGCAAGCCAACTTGTAATGAAAACATTTCGGCTCACTTCCTGTGTTGGATAGTGAACACTCGGAGTAGGTCTCCAATGGAATTCGTACCAATAACAATGACAAATGAGTTGAGGCACATATCTGATAGGAGTCGGCTGTCCGTTTTCCATGAGTTAGTTCGAGAACATGGAAGGCGGGGTATGTGTTTACTATCCTTTCCTGTTTTTGTTATTCGTTCCTCTCACCATTTTTTCATATACCCAGCACTGTCCATCAAAAGTTTTCCATCTTTCCTATTTTTCGACTCCAGCATGCAGCCAGACAACGAAATCGAAAAGGAGCACAGACTGCTTACTAATCTGACTATAACGAGAAGTTCAGTAAAACACCGTCGTTATCCACATCTCACGTTTTAACGCCGCTGGCGCGGCCACACTTATGAACCGATAGTCCAGTCCACAATGTAGCGAGGTTTTCATGTGAATGTCCTGCACACTGCTGCTTGGTTCCGCGTGTTTGCCGACGTTATCTATCGTCTGTTATTTCTGGCCCGTTTGGCCGATTTCGTTTGTTCGTTCTCTCGTGTTGCCCGTGATTTATCTCAGATGACGACTAAGCATTCTTTCTGTGGTGGACTATTTTCTCTCTTGGTTTGCCACTACCCAACCGTCGTACCCAGTTGTCTCTGACGGTTGCGAAAGGACTTTGTCGATTCCGACGTCACTTGCGTCAACTGACATTGTTCGTTCGGTTTGGGAATAGTCAAGCCCTATGGACTGGTAACGGTTTTCGATCTGAGTGTATTGAACGCCATCGGCAAGCCTTCAGTGCAGACCAGTTTATTCCCCTCTCTCAGCAGTTGAAAGTGTGGATATGTTTTTTGTAAAAGCATTGTCATAGGTTTCGAATCGCAACTGATCCGACAGAAGACCTCAATTGCCCATTCGGTTTTGAATTCGGAAAGTTCCTGATGCCTGTCGGCTCCTTTGTCAATGGGTTAATCTCTCCATTGCCAACTGTGTCTCAAGCAGATGATTATGGTGCGCTCCATTTGGGATTCTTTTCTATTCAACTTTAGCCATCTGCGTTGATTCACTGTAGTACTGGTCCTAATTGTTTTGCGCGTCCCTGCACTGCCTTGGAGAGTATCACTATGTCGTCTTTATGTAGGGTCACTCCTTTCTGACCGTCCAGAATATCAAACAGACGTCTAAAGATGATTAGAGCGTTGTACAGACCGAACAGCATCCTAAAGAGTTTGTTCTGTTGTCTGTTCACGCATAAGACGGTTTTTGCCCCGTTTTTCTTTGCTATTTCCCTATTAGCCCTTCTTAACTGCTCAGTTTTTCTTCCGAGCTCACTGACTTCTAACTTTCCGATTTCTATCTCTATGAGTAGACGCCTTATAGTTCCGACTAGCTTGTTAGCGGCTGTAATCCCTCGAAACCCAGCAATTTGTACCTACTGTTGCAATTCCGGTGGCATGTTTTGCATAAACCGCTCTTTCACTAGATTCTCCGTCTTCTCATCTGATTCTGTCAAGTCTAACATCAACTACTGCACTAGGTGTTGATAGCGGACTAGGGGTTTCGAGCGTCGGAAAACCCGGCGCCATAAAGGCGGTCCGTTACTCGCTGTCAACCTTATTCTTTAATAACCTTCTAGGTCAGTGCCGCCGGCATTCCTCGTTACGAGACTGCTGCTTTTATCTGTTTACTGGAGGTATAGACAGCTCTCACTTCTCTGGTGAACAGTGACTCCCTGTACTGTCAAAGGGTACATGCTTTCATCACTTCATATTCTGACAACCGGTCTTCTACGTCTCTCTATGTGAATGTGCTTGGCCATGGTAGCTTCATTGTGCTGCGTTCAGTTTCGTATACTGAATCTCAGAAAGATATCCACGCCTCACTGGACAACGCAGGACTGGTTTCGTGCAAAGTTGGTTGATATATCACACGAGTTTCTATCGGCCCCAATACGCCAGAATTGTTGTTTGTCCACAGAACACTACAGAGCCATCAAGGAGCTCAAAGAAATGACTGGCCTAGTCTTCCTCAAGCCAGACAAGGGCTCTGGCGTTGTCATAATGAAGAAAGAGGATTACATAGCCAAGATGAATGTGGTGTTTTCCGATGCACGAAAATTTCAACTGGATGTCAGGCCTAGTAACAATTTCCTGATTGAAAAACAGATATCAAGGAAACTACAATATTGATGCTGCATGGATATCTTTCTGAGATTCAGTATAAGAAACTGAAACCAACAGGCACGCAGACACCGAGGATGAGAGGTTCACCAAAAATCCATAAGACGGGTATCCCACTACGACCGATATTATCCATGAACAATTCGGCATACCACAAACTGGCAAGATGGTTAGTGGACATCCTTAAACCAGTTCGTGAATTGCTATCCCCCAATTGTGTTCGTAGTTCCTTTGAGCTAGCAGAAATTTTGGAGAACAATTCAGTAAGTCCACAGATGATGTACTCGGTCGATGTAGACTCTTTATTTCACTAATGTACCGCTGCGAGAGACTGTTGAATTTTATGTGATTTTATTTCCAGTCAGAATGTAAATTTAGGTATTCCATTAGATCTTCTTAAGGATCTCATTTTTGCTTGTACAGAAAACATTCCGTTTGAATTCGAAGGTGTTAACTATAGACAGATTGATGGTGTAGCTATGGGTAGCCCACTGGGTCCTATATTGGCGGATGTATTTTTGGGAATGCTTGAAAGGCAATTTCAAGAAAGGATTTCGGGGGTCCTGCTTTACAAACGTTATGTGGACGACATTTTAGTTTTTACTGATGAATGTGATTTTACTTCATTTTATAACTATTTGAACTCCGTCCACCCAAACCTCTCTGTATCTTATGAGGTGGAGGTTAATAATTGCTTGCCGTTCTTAGACATTCTTATAACCAGACGTCAAGATGGTACATTGCAACGATCTGTTTATCGTAAGCCAACTTGGAGTGGACAATATTTGCAGTTCTCCAGCTTCGCACCTATTGCTTATAAACGAGGGCTAGTGAAACGTTATTTTACAGAGCCAGAATGATTTGCACTGCAGATCGACTGGAGAAAGAAGAGTGTAGTAAGAAAAGGCCGGTGGATAACGGCTTTCCTGAAAAGTCTGTAGATACGCACAGTAAAAAGAAAGAACCAAAAGTGATAAGCTGTATTGCGGAGAAGAACATATTTCTGCAAATCCAATTCAAGGGTGACCACCTGACCAACAACATTAGTCACAAATTGATGTCGGCGTTGCAACGCACTTACCCAGCTGCGCGTCCTGCTAAGCACTAGGGGTTTGGCTCTTCATAGCGGTGATACACACAACCGATCAGTCTGTCTCCCACGTAATATACCAGTTCAGTAGAGATGACGTCTACATAGACAGAACAGATCGGCGGTGGCGTCAGCGTATGGCAGAGCACATTCGTAAGTGGTTATCAAGTGCAATTTCAAAAAATGACCTGCTGTATGTAACAAGCTCGAAGACCCTGGCCTCATCGATCGCCAAACATATCTTAGCAACCGGTCACCTAGTTGACCCTGTCGAATCGTTCAAGATATTGTTACATAATCGCAACCCGAAACTGTTAGCGATTAGCGAGGCATTGCTAATCAAACAACATCGGCCAGTTTTGTGTGCACAGAAGGCGCTGACGCAATCAATCTCCTTGCCGTGGAATTGATTGCACTATTAGCGCGTGAAAGGTCAGAACTATGTGGTTGGTTCGTTCAATTGTTGCTATACGCAGTTGTAAAAGTAGAGATTACCGAATCTCTTGAAAGTTTTGCCAGTTGACAAGCGCTTTCCGTAGTTTTGTGTGCAAAAGCTGCTAACTGTGACGCCGATTGTGTTTTAGACGTTGTCGGTTAACGTACCACGCTTGCCCTATACCGCTGTGTTGAATCAGGTCAGGGGATTGACGTCACATGTCGGATCAAGTGAAAAATGATGAGCCAATGGATTACCCGTATTCAACAAACGTCATGTAAGCAATCGGCAACGACAGACAATCAACAATGGTAAATTGCCCTACTCATTATCGGTAATTGGATGCACGTACACTAACATGAGGTGGTTGCCAGCGCGGATTCTGATGGAAGATTCCGATCACTGCGAACCACCCTGTCTATTTTATCTAACTTTGTTCCCGGTCCACATGTGATCTTGTACTTAACATGACGGGGAGCATTGTATGGTGCACAAGTTGGCATCATTCTTCATTTTGATCGTAATGTCCTGCCTGTTTTTTTCACGCTTATACGTATTGCACATGTTTCTGTTCTAAATAGTTGTGTAAGTTGAAGAAGTGTCATTTTCGTTAATATCTTTTTATTTACTTGTTTATGAACCTGATCAGATCAGTTCGGATGCATTTTTCTACGACTTATACGGCACTTTTCTCACTTACAGCGCATCATACGTAAACCAGTTTGATTCATTTTATCTGGCTGCCGACTGCATTAGTCATGCTGGACGTGGAAGTTGTGCCGGAGCTAGCAGTTCGACACAAAACTTGGGAATTCGTTTTGGGTATGCCCATTCAACAAATGATTGACATACTGCGCAAGAATGACCAGATAATTCGTGCTGTCGACTTTTGGTACAATGACAAAGTGGGTCATACTTATTCCTGCGTTATCCATTGTCATACCAGTCTCCATTTAGTTCCAATATGGTAATTGTTTTACCGAATGATGGGTTGCGATTCCACTTCGATCCCTACCTCCAGCGATTGCGGGCATGTTTTCTTATTTGAGCACGCTAAGACCTTGCTGACCTGCTTCTGTTTCAGCTCATTGAGGTGGTGGATATGTCGAAAATATGTCTTCGTTACTGGTAAGCACATTCGCAATATACCCTGTATGCTTCAGGTCTCAGTATTTCAATAGCCCCTCCGTTCTACCTACCATTCAAGAAATTCTCCGCATATTCGGCTCCACTAAACCACTACGTGAGTGAAATGTATGGCGATTAAACATTTATGTCAGGCACCGGTGAACTGATATCAGTGACCGATATATTATGATAACAATTATTATTATTGTTATTATTAGTGTTAGTGAGGTAATGATTTCACGACGAACTAGTGAAATCAGATGATGTTTGGAAAATAATCAAGGCCTGACAATATGGTATTATTTATCTCAAAATTATTGTGATAGAGGGAAATGAGAGACATGTATATAATGCACTGGTATATAAGACAATTACGGGTGAGTGAAAATAAAACCAATGCTCTTGTTCTCCCTTCACACAACTGCTTATGTGTTTCGTTTATCTGAGTGGCTCACATGCCATGAGCATGTTCAGGTCTCTAAGTTACTATAGTGCTGACAACTGGTTTGGATGTCTCGGTTTCCAAGGTCGCAAAAGCAACTGCACCGTGAAGTCCTTTGAGGTCTTCACGAGTTTATTCTATAGTGTGTGTATATGGATAATTTAAAACCGGGCCACTAATGTCTAAACGTCCAACGTCACTATTGTATTCTTCTGGAGGCTGTCGGTTGGTTGACAAGTGATAATTCATTCCGGGAAGTATTTCCATGCGACAGGTTGGGGTTCTGATTGTCAACCGGGACAAACTGACGGGCGGGTGTATTTCTTTCTCTACCACACAAGAGTCGGACGTGAATGAACTCTTAATTACATTTCAGCAAATCCATTTCAACCGCCAGCTCCTACCTTGGAGTCGGTACATTCATTCTCATGAGTACCGAGCCAGGTAAAGACGTATCCTTCAGCAGTTTATGCAAATGGAAACTTTTATAAGAAGTACACTTCGTGGCTGTGTCAAGAATGGAACGAGTTGAATGGGGTGCATTTAGAATCAGCTGTACGCAGCATTTCAGTGTAAGGCCATTTCTCGATGGCACTACTGAAATGATCTCCCAGTTAGTCATTCAACCGGCCCATTGTGGTATGGATTGTACGGTGGTTGGATTCGTTGGTATATTCTAGGATAGAGAAACTTCTCCATCCCCTCACGCATAACTCAAATCACGCGGACTGGATTACTTTAAGAGGACTGGCAGGTGTAACTTTGTCGTGCCTGCTGGTCTGTACCGGTTTGCCCCACCCGGTTACGTAACCTGTTTACCATTGGTCAATCCGCCCACTTAACCTGACTGCTGTTGAAGTGGCCTTGTTAGGCATACGTTCGTTTGTCAGTCGAATTCGTTGCCTTACAACTCAACACTTGGTCTAACAATATTCCAGGGAGCAAACCGTTGACAAAAACTGTTGATTTTATTTGCAGATTTCTTACGGAGAGATCGGAATACGAACGGAGCCTGTAAGTGCTCTTGGGTTGCTCTTCCTTGTCAATGAAATCAACACTCAGCCTTTCGAAGAATTGGTTAGCCTTAGTTAGCTTTCCAAACAACGAGACAGGACTCGTGTTTTGCCTCAGCACCTATCCGATATTGAACATTTAATAACCAGAAATAGATTTTTCAATCGGACGAAATTGGTCCTGCGAATAACCTCTAGGTGGTGTTGGCCGGAGCAGCTGTTTCAAAGTTACGTTTGTTTAGACAGATCCACTGTAGTTTCAAGAGAATGTATCAGTTACATGATTATCTCTTTCAAAACAGCAAACAACATTATAGTCAACCGGCGAAATTTATACTTGCTGAATTTTGTTATTTTCCTTTCTATTGGCTGCGGCACGTAAACGCATTGGATCGTGGATGGTTGGTGAGCTTATTACGGCTACTTAAAAGGTAATGATGCTCCTTCTGAGGACATTGTCCTCTTTTTCGGAATGGTACTTTTCACTGACCAAAAAATTTCTGAAAAAGCACGTTACAGATTTCGCATCTTTGTTAAACCTAGTTGAAGTCGTTATATCCAAAGTTTTGGTTTCCATAGCTAATGTTACCATATGGTTCTCCATGACGACTACACTTTTTCCATTTCGGCTTTCAGATTTTGAAAGATCCTATAGTATCCGATGGAAGACTTGTACTGTTTACGAAGGTTTGATTTTCCTCTGAGTGATGTAAGGTCCAGAGCGAGTCGTAACCAAACATTCTAGCAAAGGGCTTTTGTGAATTCTGGTCGGATTGTAGAGCAAGTTCTCGCGTAATCCTTAGACGATAACTGTTATTCTGGGCGAAAGTTTCCTTCAATTTTTCACCCTGTGTGGTCTTGCCGGTACGTTAAGTTTAAGCAGCGGAACTTAAACAAATTTCCGCGAGTTTCGAAGGGTTATTCTTGTATCGTGATTCCTGACGGTACTTTCCAGGTTCAGTTCACTGTACACATGCTAACAGGATATTTTATGGATTACTCAATCGATTCTAAGTGTTTGCTAGGTATCAGCGTGATTGTACTGATGTGCAGCTTAACTTTTATGCACCAGCTCCCACTTCATCTGTCTCTGATTTTTAGTTACGAATATTGGGGTCTTCAAGTGAAGCCCATTGCTCGACAACGCGACCTGTCAACAGACTTTTTATTTTAATGCGATTGCAACTTTCATCGATAACTGAATAACGTCTGGATTCGGTCGTCATCGGTCCACAGTTAGAAGCCATGTTATAAAGAATTGCGGGTGCTTGAACACGAACAGTCTCGACGCCACAGAGAGATGTGGTTTGTGTCTATCAACTGATATCTACCGCTTCGTGTAGTCCAAGAAAGTTGTGCTCGTGCGCGTAAATTTAGCGAACTAGGGAGCATCACATCGTTGTACACAGAATTCTTAAATGACGTGGTGACAGTACGGTGTCCTCGTCTGACCCCAAACAGACCGTTGAAGGCTTTAGTCATTTGATTGTTGGTATTATTAAAACTTCCGTGATGCTTTAAAACAGAGCTCTGAGCTTCTACTGCCCATGCGACCTCTTAAGTAGTGACCATGCCTCTTGAAGTTGGTTACAGCATATGCAAAATACTTAGGCACAGCGGCTGTTGCTTTTAAATACCGAACGGTATTTGCGACCGATGGCAGGTCTTAAAACTGTGTTTGGTCTACAGACGTTTTGAAAATGTCTCCGTCGCAGTGACATTTGAGACTGGACGTGTGAAGCGAAGGTATCTCTTGTAACCGCATAGGTAACACTGGTTTCGTAATATCGTTGAAATCTTGGCTTTCGGAGGATATGACGGTAAGGCGGAAGTAAACAACGAAAAGTTGGTGGTTGCTTTTTAACAATTTGTGGAAGAGGGAGTGTAACGTCGTAAGGGACAGACCGCTTTTGTAGCATCTCTAGAACTCCTCCAGTACCGAAAGCAGTTTAACGCTCTAGACTGGTCTCTTTCACTACCTATTATCGCGCTTGGTTAGGTTCCAGTCCACTGATAAAGCGTCATAACTAAAGCCGTCATGATATTGGTCGACAGTTACCGATCCGAAAATTGCGATCCTTTGAGAAAGTCTTGGGTGTCCGCAGAAATTCGTCCAACCTCTGTCCTGATTCCTATGAACGTGTTGACAACATGTAACATGTAAACATTTTGTTTAAGGCATGCGCAAATGAGTTTTGAGTGGGCGGCTGTCGGAATAAACTGTTTCATAACAAAACATATACTTGCAACAACAAAAGGGGTTAAGTAATTGAAAAATACATTCGATTTTTCCGGTTTAAAAGAACGTATAAATACTGTAAAGGTTCTGGACCAGTCATTTCACCGGTCAGCTGCTTCAGCTGAGCTGAGAATCACTACCGAAACTTTCGGGGCACATTACTCGCTCCATTGTTCCGGGAGTTTCCGGACTAGTAGATTGGGAGAATGATTCGGTAACAGCCGTGCGAATTGAACTTAAGTTGTAATAAACATTGGGACTCCTCGCTGGTTGAATTTTATACATCCAAAAATGACAATGTGATCGCTGACAAAGAATGACTGATGACGTGAAATGGTATAACATAAACGATTTTGAATGAGTGCAACTGGAATTTGTCAACAATACACCATTTTTTCCTTTCCTTTCTCATCCGGAACTGACTTTCTTGTCTGAACAGGTTTTAGCAACTGCTTGTAGCTCATTGTTCACAACGCACTGTTTGTAATCATAGTGAGGTTTTCAATGGAAACGATTGGTCGAAAGTTTTTCAAGGTGTTAGAGTTTTTTGAGCATTGTATCGAACACTAGCCTATGGCTGAGAATCACTTCTCAGTTCTTCAATGTGGTGCGTTCCTCTTGTTTATTCCGTGAATTTTGGTGTAGATATGTGCTTGTGCCACTTATTGTCAGGGTTTCTTGTTTAGCCACTCTCTTCTGACACGTATACATATATGGCGGTAGCTGTGTGATGCCAGCGCTCGATTGCCTATCACACGTTCTTCTAGTTGTCATGATTGGTCTTTTCTTTAGATCATTCTGATGGTATCCAGCCCACGTGGCATTGTGGTTCACGTAACAGCGAATATTGTGTGAAGATAGCAGTCCAGAGCCTAGCTTGTAACACCGGGTCCAGTGCAGTAAACATAATGCCATACTACATGGAACGACCGGATAGAGAAATAGGTCATGTATTCAGTAATTTTCACACGCAGGCGTCACGGATTACGATTCTTGGCTGTATCTGATGGCTTCCTTGACCATAGGCGCTACCCTAAATTGAAAGATGCGTTCAGTCAATGCCATAAAGCATCAGCGTGGGTTATTCAGGCCATAGTGCAAGATGATTATCTGGTCTCCTGTACCTTCTTCGGTCTATCCCAGCTCTGCAAATGAGGCTATACGAGTCATGCAGTTCTATGGCTTACGAAGCTTTCGTTTGTGCGAACGAAATCAATAACGGGAGGTCGTGTTATGTACTTATTGATATCCCTGAAGGCCCGCCATCTGACGGTTTCAGGTGGTGTTTCCATCGCACATGAGCAGTCGTGCGCACTGAGCTATTACCAACGACTGATTACTTTCAAACGTTTTTTGTCCAAATAAACCGCCAGGTTTTGCAACTGTATAGAAAGACATTCCACGGACATTGCTCTTCCGTGTAATTGCCCACTTCTTTCCGTTGCCACGAGTGAATAGGGCTGACAACTTCCATTCTGGCCTTTGTAGTGTTACTGCTTGTCACCTAATTCAGGTCTCTGTTAACACCTCCGCAACTACCTAGGCAGGTGAGATTATTCACTGGCTCTAGGGTGGGCGCAGACAGGTACCCGCCCGTAGTAAACTAGGGTTTTACACCTTTGGTGGGCAAAATACAGTTTACGGGGGTAAATTGATGCCGCCAATCCATTTTAAATGTTTTTAGAATTACCTGTATGGCGTTGGCCTTTTCCATCCCGGGACGTTTACCATCTGGCGCAAAACCAACGATACAGAACATCTCTAGTTCTTAGTATTGTTTCTCGTGTGTCTTGCTTCAATATAAAGGGAAATACCAGGCAACCACTACTCGTAAATGGGTCAAAGAGTTCAGTTCATCGCTCACTCTCTGACCATATGAGTTTACATAAGTTTAACATCGTTATCGGGCGTACCTTCTTTGTTCAGACAAGGCTAGAGAGAGTAGCAGCTCTGTCAACAGGATTAAATACCCATCGAGTGTCTAGGAATGCAACCGGTACTTGTCTCAGATATAAAAGATCTATTGTCTGTTGATAGTTGGCAGTTTGGTCGTTACAACCACTGTCTGTACTAAAACCGGTTTGTTGCTCTCTGATTTTCATCTCATGGAACAAGGAATGTCTAAGGGATTCAGGTGGTTGATATCTTCGACGCAAACGCAGTCAGGTTTGTTACTCGATGATAAGGGCAAAAGTGAAAATGGAGATCAAAGTGGGCAGTGCATTGAACTTTTGCGACCATATTCCACTACTAAGGTGGGTCAGCGGCTGAGAAAACACGGCACCATCATCTAAGCAAATGTTGCCTTCAAACTTTAAGCAGACTTCTGTTTCGGACGCTGGATAGGTAATTATCACACTGGGAGTATGAACGGTGATATTTCATGTTGTTAATTGGGCTGACGCTCAACCGAGTTACAGTCTGACATGTCCTGCCTAACCTTCCGTTCGTCGACATAGTGGTATGTTGGATCAACTTTTCTTTGCGATAGAAGAACGTCTCGTGTAACGGTGTGCTCGTCCACCGTATGTATAACCTTATGCTTTTTGATGTATAAGGTGAGGAGACAGTCTGCTGAAAGTATGCGGTTGGAATTGAAACTGGCCACCTTTTATTTTATGAACTGTATCGTTGTCACTG
>LOND01005973.1:18933-33368 GCA_014220965.1 Paragonimus kellicotti
GGTCTCTTCGGTGGACCTGACCTTATTGGCATTGTTGGTTCGCCGTTCGCGCGCTGTCTTGTTCTCAGTATCTCACCGAAAAGTCAATTTTCGAATGTCATCCATTCTGAATTTGCGTATCGTGCCCATGTTCGTCACTGTTGTTGCCGCACTTGATCACTATCTGTTGTTTGTCAATCTGGCTATAGTAACACACATATACGGGGTACGAACGAAATGTTCCTATCTAACAAATTGTACTTGACCGTTGAACTTCTTTGATACTGGTCTTGACAATCATTGTTCAAACTCTGATGACTGCTCGCTCACAGTGAGACTGTTGTTAGCCGCTATGAGAAGCAATGTTTCGACTGGTGAATTTTGGTTTGTTCTGAGATCTAGGGCTCAGTTCTGACTTTGAAGTTTCCGAACAACCACCCGTAAATTACGGCGGACACAAAAAGTGCAGTAAGTTGTCTGTTATATCGGATGCCTTTCGAAAGGTTTTAGGGACTACCTGCTGATCGTTGTTCCCAGCAAAATACTGAGGACAACCTACGGTCGCTTTCGGGAATTAACGATATCCCCCGGCCACACTTGGACAGTTATCTTCAATTTCGTCACAAGTCTCTTCCGGGAAAAGTGATTGCCATCGTTTATTTTTCGACTAAGAATGTAGCTAATGCATTCTGCGTTGCTGGATTTCCTTAAAAATGCCTACAACTCCCAATTTTGATCTTGTTTCTTACGTAAGTACTGATTTCATTCTGCTTTAATCTACTGCCCTCTGTGATCAGAACTGAAACGTATGATTACTTTAAGCAGAACCGAGCTTCTGTCAGTCGCCAGGTGCTGTGTTATCTACCATCTATGGTGTTAATGATGACATCCGTCTATCTCGAAAGACGAAAGACTGCGTCCTGGTAATGACGTCACAGCTTCTGCCGCGATTTTACGGTCCGATCCTCACGAAGCGATTGCTGCAAGTGGTTGTTTATGTAGATGTTGTTCACTGAGGCTTGCGCTCTCTTTTCTTCACACTTGTCTTCCACTTGATGTAATCTGTTGTCTCTGCCTATCAAGATGCGATGCCGATGTTAACGTTCTTCATCTCACACTTACGTACATTTCTGTTCCGTTGGAATCGTCTTCCACTGGGTTTGGGGCCAGTGGTCAACTTTCTCTGCAGGTTGTCCTCGGATGTTCGGTGCTCACATGCACTCAATTTAACGGTTCAACAAAACGATGCACACTGTGATACGTCTCATTATGTCTGTCGGTCGTTTTTAATGGAGTTAAGTTAGGCAGTAAGACTTTTTCTTGCACATCCAGCGTGAGCTTCTTAGAGTTTGTTTTATCAGCTAGCCTAATCCAAATTTCCGTGTTTCAGACTTTCACCGGAGTTACCAGGTTCGTGTTACCTGGACAACGTGTTCTTGGAACATTTGGAGGTTAATCGAAGTGAAAATCTCACCAAAAATTTGTGTTTTCATCTGGTCACTCAAGGTAAGGGGACGTATGTGCACGTGACCGTTTTATGTTCCGCTTCTTATTGCCACTTGGATGTAGTTCATCATAATCCCTTCAAAACTCATTGGTCGTCTTCCCTTCCAATTCTCGTATCCACAGACTTACAGACAAGTATGACACGTGAGCCACAAACCACCCGATTCACCCGGTCGCTTTCTTTCGGTGATTCCGTTCAGGTTTGTTTCACTTGTGCTTCTGTGCCCATATTTGAGCAGTCGTTAATTTTTCGCTTTTAATTTTGAGTTAGCTAACTTACTCTTTGTTGGTTTTTTTGGGGTGATCACTGCTGATGATAACAGGTACTTTGCGGTCCTTCTGCAAGTGTAAACGCTGGACATTTGATGGACATTTGTTCTAGGAGGATTTGAACCCTCAGATTTATCGACCGTCCAGCATGGTCGTTTTTATTGGTTCGTCATCGGTTTTTAGCCGTTGGATGGCGTTCTCGTTCGGTCTGTTTACTTTGAACCAAGTATCTTGTTTGAAGTTTTCTTATTTTCTGGACGCTGCTCTTTATCGGATCTATCTGTACCAATCAGCAAATCATGTTGGCACACTGGTCTCCATACCTTTGTATTACTAGTGGAAGCTGTGTGTCTGGTGATTGGTGTCCGTTTTTTTTTGTTGACAGAAGAAAAGTACGTCTATTGGCTGGACTTACTCTCTTGAGATATCGGGACAGAGATTTGAGTCATACTGTGTATAGGCCAACATCCGTTCTGTTTGAAATCAACACAACTGTCTTCATTCTTTTGTATATCTGTTACAGATAAGTAGTCTGAAAGATCTGTTAATTCTGATGAGACTCAATTTTTGAAACTTCGGTCTTCGATTGAACTTGAACCAGCGACAGAATGTCATTTGGTGCTTAAGGTGCTTCTTGTAAAGCGTTAGATTGAACGAACTCACCGATACGGGGTAAACCAATGATTCGCGGAAGGCTACGGCCAATCAATGTCGACAACTCGAACAAACTGGCATGTCAGCACAGTGACCAATTCGGATGGCACACGGGCGTAGCATCGAATTTTGTTATAATGAGCATTGGAGTAAAAATGTTTAAGCGAGTCACCCGTTAAAAAAACCAACAAGCGGAACAGAGCCGACTAATAGGAAAGCCGAGGCACTAATCGTGATTCTCCATTCTACTGATACATCCTGTTTACAAAATAACCCATTGGAACTCATTGAGATTTAGATGTGCTTTGTATCACAAGCTCTGCTTTTGCTTTCGTTTTGAAAGATATCCATTTTTCAACACTTCCAAGCGACTGGATTTTCTGGTCAAGATAAGCTTGTCTACGACTGTCTCACCAAATGTAAATCCGTCTTTGGTGTTCTATCCTGCACCGTGGTTTGATGTAATTTCACATGACACACCTAACTTGTCAAATGCAGGTGCACATTTAGTTTGCTTACTCAATGGATTGCTGGTCATTTGCAACAATACATTGACGAGTACATTCACAGTGTATGCGAGTAGTTTGCCAGGAATATTTTTCTGTATATGACCACAAGCGAATACCTGATTCCTCTATTGTGACGAAACGTCATATTTCCCTTCAGTGGCACACTGCCAATGTAGATCACTACTCAGCAACACCAGCAAATTGTAAGATGTAGTCAGTTGTCCTCTGGGATCGAAACACCTATTAGCAAAAAGTATTGGTTAAAACTAGGTTATTGCCTGTTATACCAACTGGGACTTGCTTCTGATTAACTTTTAGTTGTGCTAGCCGATGTTCGAATGAAAAGGTCACCTCAGGTCTAGTTTTTGGCTTATGAATCAATCCGATTTCTGATGTCATTCTTTTCATTCTACTGTGTGGCAGTGGCTAACCAAACCTGAACTAGAGCTGAATCGTCTCAGCAGACTAGCAACTAGGCTGTTTTCTTTTCATTTTCACCATCCATCCCCATTGAGGTCGACAGTTCTTTGGTCTCTTCGGTGGACCTGACCTTACTGGCATTGTTGGTTCGCCGTTCGCGCGCTGTCTTGTTCTCAGTATCTCACCGAAAAGTCAATTTTCGAATGTCATCCATTCTGAATTTGCGTATCGTGCCCATGTTCGTCACTGTTGTTGCCGCACTTGATCACTATCTGTTGTTTGTCAATCTGGCTATAGTAACACACATATACGGGGTACGAACGAAATGTTCCTATCTAACAAATTGTACTTGACCGTTGAATCTTTGATACTGGTCTTGACAATCATTGTTCAAACTCTGATGACTGCTCGCTCACAGTGAGACTGTTGTTAGCCGCTATGAGAAGCAATGTTTCGACTGGTGAATTTTGGTTTGTTCTGAGATCTAGGGCTCAGTTCTGACTTTGAAGTTTCCGAACAACCACCCGTAAATTACGGCGGACACAAAAAGTGCAGTAAGTTGTCTGTTATATCGGATGCCTTTCGAAAGGTTTTAGGGACTACCTGCTGATCGTTGTTCCCAGCAAAATACTGAGGACAACCTACGGTCGCTTTCGGGAATTAACGATATCCCCCGGCCACACTTGGACAGTTATCTTCAATTTCGTCACAAGTCTCTTCCGGGAAAAGTGATTGCCATCGTTTATTTTTCGACTAAGAATGTAGCTAATGCATTCTGCGTTGCTGGATTTCCTTAAAAATGCCTACAACTCCCAATTTTGATCTTGTTTCTTACGTAAGTACTGATTTCATTCTGCTTTAATCTACTGCCCTCTGTGATCAGAACTGAAACGTATGATTACTTTAAGCAGAACCGAGCTTCTGTCAGTCGCCAGGTGCTGTGTTATCTACCATCTATGGTGTTAATGATGACATCCGTCTATCTCGAAAGACGAAAGACTGCGTCCTGGTAATGACGTCACAGCTTCTGCCGCGATTTTACGGTCCGATCCTCACGAAGCGATTGCTGCAAGTGGTTGTTTATGTAGATGTTGTTCACTGAGGCTTGCGCCCTCTTTTCTACTGCCATCTTGGGCACATCTTTCTTCACACTTGTCTTCCACTTGATGTAATCTGTTGTCTCTGCCTATCAAGATGCGATGCCGATGTTAACGTTCTTCATCTCACACTTACGTACATTTCTGTTCCGTTGAAATCGTCTTCCACTGGGTTTGGGGCCAGTGGTCAACTTTCTCTGCAGGTTGTCCTCGGATGTTCGGTCGTTTCCCATTTAGATTGTACGACTCATCCATTAATAGCCTAGCGATGTGGCGATCACCACTTCATTTGAGTGGACAATTGATATAAACGATAAGTTATGATGAGCAACGTTGGGTGAGTCGGAAGATTGTTGTTTAGATTAAGCGTGACTTTTCCAGATATGTTCGTCACCATTTTACTGAGTGAAATATTGACTGAAACTAAGGCTGAAACTCGGTACTGAACCAATTAAAATGGTCAGATTAACAGTTGACTACTTTTGACCTCCACTGAAGTAAGATTTGATTTTACGGCATGGTATTTTTTTGTGTTGGTCTCATTAACACTTGCGGGTCAGATTCGAAGGGTATTTCTGAGTCAACTCTCTTTCTCAGTCCTTTCAACCCACATGTATCATGTCTACACATCCGATGGACTTTTCTGCTTACTGCTATTTTGTTAAACCCTCCTTCATCAGGATGTACTGTCTGCATTGGGCTCGCCTAGTCGAATTTTCTACAAAACCGAAGATAAAATGAAAATTCATTTACCACAATCGTATCGACTGGAGCAGCCTCGGCGGTCAGACTATTTCTTCAACTATTTCACGCTTGGCGTGGACTTCTGTTCGATGCTCGCTATCATCACGTGACCAAGTTTGTGCTGCATACAAACCAACCGGGCGAGTATACGTTCAATACGTGAGCGGGCTACCATACCATGTTTCGGCTGTGTGACTGGACCTCGTAGATTGATATTCAATTATGATCCGTCTTTTTTGTTCACCTTACATGTTTGGTGGAAGTACTGCATAAACAACGATATGATTCGTTGACGTGCTTTCTAGATCAAACGAGTCTAGTATGCTTATGCGTGTTTGCTGACCGCACTGCAAGGTTTGCGAAATCGCACAGTGTACGTTTCCGTCGAGCTGGTTTCAACTGGAAGTTACGATATATAGTTCTTTCGGTACGAAATTGACTGTGCTTGATTCGTCGCATTTTTGTTTACAGCCAGTCAGTTCTCGGTATCGATTGTCTAAGTGTTATTTATTGAATGTCGGCCGTTTTTCAGTGTTAACACAAACCCACATGTTAGGTATGGCTTTGCTTAAGTGAAAAGTGTTTCGAGCACCGCTCAGAGTTGGGCAGAAAAAACAACCTGGTCAATCTGAGTTTGTTCTGATAAGTCATTTCGTCTTTTTCTGTAATGCCGAGGTGGTTTATCTATTTTTGAAGTCTCCAGGTCGAGGCTTTTTATGTGCTGTTGAAAATTTGGCGGTATGCTGTTGTTTCTTTTGTCTCTCTGCCATCGAAAGTTTTGATCTCAATTTTGAAAAATCGTCTGCAGGTTCGGAATCTGAGACTCATTCAGTCGGAATGATCCCAAAGCTGGTCTTTAGGATTTGAAGTCGCGCGAATGATGCCTCAGTAAAAGCCGATTTACTGTTTACATTACATGAATGTCTGAAAGGTTTATCAGTGAGCGAAAGCATGACGACCTTCAAATATTGGTCGTTCCGCAGACAATATTGAGGATGTGTTTTTTTTTAACAAAGTCCTTACAGCTCAAACTACAGCTGGTGTGATAAATAAGTGTGATTTACCTCTTTCACTCGACTACTAAGTGACTCAATCATGAATTGAACCACTGTCATCTTGCATTGTGGGAGTTCTGGTTTCTCCTTCGAATCGTTCATCCTGGAATCTTTCCGTGTTTACCCCCTCATCTAATAGTTTCAGGATGGGGTCGTGACCCACTGGATTACCAATTTATTTGTTTGTTATGGTAAACCTACCAAGCTGGCGGCAATTGTGTTGAGTTGAGCAGATTAATGGGAGTCAAATGTAGAGCCGACTGAGAATAGATAGCTGCTTAAATATCCTATATTTAACGGTGTTTACGTACGTGATCAACCCAGAGGTACAAAAAATGAGTTGCCTGCCTTACTCCTTTCGGATGAGTAGATTTTTTGGCTCTTGCATATTTGTTGATGAGTAGTAGGGGCCGACTGGAAAGTCTATGGGAATGCGACAGCTGCGATCAATTGTGGGTGATGTTCATCTTGCATATTTGTTAAAATGCAGCATATTTGCGGACGAACCATATATTAAACCTACATATTTGGTCAGTGCTAACTGAGTGGAACAAATTACCCTCTTTTTTTCCATCATCCATGGCTGCAGCTTCTCGGTTGGTGCTCAACTGACGATGATATTTATTTGCGATTAAACGCCAGGCCTACGTCGAACGAATTCCAGCTTGGCTGTGCCTTTGTTATGAAGCATTACGTCCCCGTGTTGTGACCTATAAACCTAAGACCTATGTTAAGTAACAGTCCATTACCTTAAACATGTCTTGTTTAAGCCCAGTCATGGGCTGTCACTACGATGAGCGGATTGGGTAATCGTGTTGGTGGTTTGCTGCGGACCTAATTCATACTGCTGCGACGGCAGCATTGGTTATGCGTGGAACGGAGATGACCGATCTATTGAAGCTTTTACAGTTCATAACTAGTCGATGGATATTGCATTTTCTTGATCATTCAGGTAAAAAACTTAATAGAAAGAGAAAGAGTTGTTTTGTTTCCAAGACCATTCGAGTAATTTCAACGTTTCAAACATGCTTGCTGTGAGTATGGGAATAATGACATATTGGCGAACACATGTTTGCAATCATTCATCTTTAGGCCTGTACAGTTATATAAGGAGGTGTTAGGATTAGATCCGGATTTTGATTGGACCTATAGCAGAGGAACTAGATCACCGTTAGATTTATTCATGCTTGCTTATTTGGTCCTTTATGTCACGCTTGTCAATTGGCTTGACCGCACAGGAACATCTGATTTAATGCATGCACATAGATGAGATCTAAACTGACAATGTCCTTGTTATAAAAGCGGGGTACTACGGATATGATGAATTGGATACGGAATTCATCTATGACATAGATCCCGTTAATTGCCTGGTTGAGTCCATTTGTTAGCCATTCTGCGGCGTTATCACATTTTGAATGGCACTGGAATAAACTTGGACTTCTTTCTTACGTCCCACACTTCAGATCTAGGTGACGTTCTGATATTGTTTCTAGTAGCCAACCGTCCCGAATAGCCGGTATCCATGCCGTACATTCTCTATGCATTCAAGCTTTCGAAACAAATCGAGGAACACCACCCACGTTGTTTGGAGCACAATGGAACACGTTCGGTCAACAGTGCTATCCTGGCTCATCTGGTTGAACGTGAGGCATCAGGTGAAAACTGATCAAGCCTTCCAAGTAGTATATCGCGTGCCAGGTAACACATGAAAGGCTGTCCAAATGAGAACACTCTTTACTGCTGCTTAACCCAGTGTTATGTTGACATAAGCAGTATGTTGGGGCTTTGCGTCTATCCTCACCTCAAATCCTCCAGATCATTGGCCAACCTGTGCGGTTTAACCAGTTGACGGGCGTGACATAATAAACCAATCAAGCGATTACCAATTGGTTGACCAGTGGTCTAGTTTTCTCTGTAATAAATCCGCTCAACGGCTGGATCTAAAGTTATCAATTCCATGTATAACTGCGCCGACCTGTAGCTGAGTGGTCGAAGGCGTGTTTGCGTTACTAAACGGCCCTATTGAACTTGCCGGCAGTGTGACTGACCGTCGCACCATCAATAACAAGATAGCGTATCATCGGTTGCCTCACTTATGATTGTGAATACCCTAGAGCTTTTTCCGCTCAGTGTCTTAGTCTGTGTGCTGGAAACTTCACATGAGCGTATCACCGCTTGATGCAGATCCCTAGTCGATCACTAAGACAATAGCTCAATCTGCTCATCTCGTGCTTATCTTGAACACTTGATGTATCTCACGGGGTGGATTGTTATTGAGCTACACGTCGATCTGTTCTAATTAGACGGGACGCTGAATGTCGAGGATACATTTTTTCAATAAAACTTGTCGAAATTACTGCCTATAAGGAATGGTTGAACAACGTCCGTAATGACCGGTGGTCTTGTTATAAGTAGAGTCGTGCATTTCTTGCAAACGATGTGAACTCTTTCTCAACGTACTCACTAGTCATCAAATCTCTTCCACTGGGTTTGGGGCCAGTGGTCAACTTTCTCTGCAGGTTGTCCTCGGATGTTCGGTCGTTTCCCATTTAGATTGTACGACTCATCCATTAATAGCCTAGCGATGTGGCGATCACCACTTCATTTGAGTGGACAATTGATATAAACGATAAGTTATGATGAGCAACGTTGGGTGAGTCGGAAGATTTGAAATTGCTCATTGTTTAGATTAAAGCGTGACTTTTCCAGATATGTTCGTCACCATTTTACTGAGTGAAATATTGACTGAAACTAAGGCTGAAACTCGGTACTGAACCAATTAAAATGGTCAGATTAACAGTTGACTACTTTTGACCTCCACTGAAGTAAGTTTTGATTTAGGCATTGTATTTTTTCGTGTGGTCCACTTAATACCTTGCGGGTCAGATTCGAAGGGTATTTCTGAGTCAACTCTCTTTCTCAGTCCTTTCAACCCACATGTATCATGTCTACACATCCGATGGACTTTTCTGCTTACTGCTATTTTGTTAAACCCTCCTTCATCAGGATGTACTGTCTGCATTGGGCTCGCCTAGTCGAATTTTCTACAAAACCGAAGATAAAATGAAAATTCATTTACCACAATCGTATCGACTGGAGCAGCCTCGGCGGTCAGACTATTTCTTCAACTATTTCACGCTTGGCGTGGACATTCTGTTCGATGCTCGCTATCATCACGTGACCAAGTTTGTGCTGCATACAAACCAACCGGGCGAGTATACGTTCAATACGTGAAGCGGGCTACCATACCGTGTGTTTTTGCGCTGTGTGACTGGGACCTCGTAGATGATATTCAATTATGATCCGTCTTTTTTTGTTCACCGTTACATGTTTGGTGAAAATACTGCATAAACAACGATATGATTCGTTGACGTGCTTTCTAGATCAAACGAGTCTGGTATGCTTATGCGTGTTTGCTGACCGCACTGCACAGGCTTTGCGAACTCGCACATTGTACAGTCCGTACTATCTGGTTTCAACTGGAAGTTGCGATCATATAGTTCTTTCGGTACGAAATTGACTGTGCTTGATTCGTCGCATTTTTGTTTACAGCCAGTCAGTTCTCGGTATCGATTGTCTAAGTGTTATTTATTGAATGTCGGCCGTTTTTCAGTGTTAACACAAACTCACATGTTAGGTGTGGCTTTGCTTAAGTGGAAAGTGTTTCGAGCACCGCCCAGAGTTGGGCAGAAAGGACAACCTGGTCAATATGAGTTTGTTCTGATAAGTCATTTCGTCTTTTTATATTAATGCCGGGTGGTTTATCTATTTTTGAAGTCTCCAGGTCGAGGCTTTTTATGTGCTGTTGAAAATTTGGCGGTATGCTGTTGTTTCTTTTGTCTCTCTGCCATCGAAAGTTTTGATCTCAATTTTGAGAAAATCGTCTGCAGGTTCGGAATCTGAGACTCATTCAGTCGGAATGATCCCAAAGCTGGTGTTTAGGATTGAAGTCAGGCGACTGAATCGCCTCACGTAAACACCGATTACTGTTACGTTACATGAATGCCCCTAGAAAGGTTTATCAGTGAACGAAAGCATGACCGACTTCAAATATCTGGTCGTTCCAGCCAGACACTATTGGGGGCATGTTTTTTTTAGGAGTCCTTACAGCTCAAACTACAGTTGGTGTGATAAATAAGTGTGATTTACCTCTTCCACTCGACTACTAAGTGACTCAATCATGAATTGAGGCCCCGTCACCTTGCATTGTGGGAGTTCTGGTTTCTCCTTCGAATCGTTCATCCTGGAATCTTTCCGTGTTTACCCCCTCATCTAATAGTTTCAGGATGGGGTCGTGACCCACTGGATTACCAATTTATTTGTTTGTTACGGTAAGCCTACCAAGCTGGCGGCAATTGTGTTGAGTTGAGCAGATTAATGGGAGTCAAATGTAGAGCCGACTGAGAATAGATAGCTGCTTAAATATCCTATATTTAACGGTGTTTACGTACACGATCAACCCAGAGGTACAAAAAATGAGTTGCCTGCCTTACTCCTTTCGGATGAGTAGATTTTTTGGCTCTTGCATATTTGTTAAAATACAGCATATTTGCGGACGAACCATATATTAAACTACATATTTGGTCAGTGCCAACTGAGTGGAACAAATTACCCTCTTTTTTTCCATCATCCATGGCTGCAGCTTCTCGGTTGGTGCTCAACTGACGATGATATTTATTTGCGATTAACGCCAGGCCTACGTCGAACGAATTCCAGCTTGGCTGTGCCTTTGTTATGAAGCATTACGTCCCCGTGTTGTGACCTATAAACCTAAGACCTATGTTAAGTAACAGTCCATTACCTTAAACATGTCTTGTTTAAGCCCAGTCATGGGCTGTCACTACGATGAGCGGATTGGGTAATCGTGTTGGTGGTTTGCTGCGGACCTAATTCATACTGCTGCGACGGCAGCATTGGTTATGCCTGGAACAGAGATGACCGATCTATTGAAGCTTTTACAGTTCATAACTAGTCGATGGATATTGCATTTTCTTGATCATTCAGGTAAAAAACTTAATAGAAAGAGAAAGAGTTGTTTCGTTTCCAAGACCATTCGAGTAATTTCAACGTTTCAAACATGCTTGCTGTGAGTATGGGAATAATGACATATTGGCGAACACATGTTTGCAATCATTCATCTTTAGGCCTGTACAGTTATATAAGGAGGTGTTAGGATTAGATCCGGATTTTGATTGGACCTATAGCAGAGGAACTAGATCACCGTTAGATTTATTCATGCTTGCTTATTTGGTCCTTTATGTCACGCTTGTCAATTGGCTTGACCGCACAGGAACATCTGATTTAATGCATGCACATAGATGAGATCTAAACTGACAATGTCCTTGTTATAAAAGCGGGGTACTACGGATATGATGAATTGGATACGGAATTCATCTATGACATAGATCCCGCTAATTGCCTGGTTGAGTCCATTTGTTAGCCATTCTGCGGCGTTATCACATTTTGAATGGCACTGGAATAAACTTGGACTTCTTTCTTACGTCCCACACTTCAGATCTAGGTGACGTTCTGATATTGTTTCTAGTAGCCAACCGTCCCGAATAGCTGGTATCCATGCCGTACATTCTCTATGCATTCAAGCTTTCGAAACAAATCGAGGAACACCACCCACGTTGTTTGGAGCACAATGGAACACGTTCGGTCAACAGTGCTATCCTGGCTCATCTGGTTGAACGTGAGCATCAGGTGAATGCTGATCAGGCCTTCCAAGTAGCCTATCGCGTGCGGGGTAACACATGAAAGGCTGTCCAAATGAGAACACTCTTTACTATCCTAGCTATCAGGCCCAGGCTGCTTAACCCAATGTTATGTTGACATGAGCAGAGTTGGGGCTTTGCGTCTATCCTCACCTCAAATCCTCCAGATCATTGGCCAACCTGTGCGGTTTAACCAGTTGACGGGCGTGACATAATAAACCAATCAAGCGATTACCAATTGGTTGACCAGTGGTCTAGTTTTCTCTGTAATAAATCCGCTCAACGGCTGGATCTAAAGTTATCAATTCCATGTATAACTGCGCCGACCTGTAGCTGAGTGGTCGAAGGCGTGTTTGCGTTACTAAACGGCCCTATTGAACTTGCCGGCAGTGTGACTGACCGTCGCACCATCAATAACAAGATAGCGTATCATCGGTTGCCTCACTTATGATTGTGAATACCCTAGAGCTTTTTCCGCTCAGTGTCTTAGTCTGTGTGCTGGAAACTTCACATGAGCGTATCACCGCTTGATGCAGATCCCTAGTCGATCACTAAGACAATAGCTCAATCTGCTCATCTCGTGCTTATCTTGAACACTTGATGTATCTCACGGGGTGGATTGTTATTGAGCTACACGTCGATCTGTTCTAATTAGACGGGACGCTGAATGTCGAGGATACATTTTTTCAATAAAACTTGTCGAAATTACTGCCTATAAGGAATGGTTGAACAACGTCCGTAATGACCGGTGGTCTTGTTATAAGTAGAGTCGTGCATTTCTTGCAAACGATGTGAACTCTTTCTCAACGTACTCACTAGTCATCAAATCTCCCAATGTAGCCCTTTTTTTCTAGATTGGTTGTTTGTTTCAATCACACCCTAATCAAGTCAGATTTTTGACCTAATTGGGATTTAGAACATTAGCTTAAAATGTTATTGTGTGTGTGCGTATTTATGTTTTCGTGGTCGTCTTCCTTCCTCTGTCCAATTCCAAGTGTTTATTCTGTCTATTGTTTCCGTCAGCTATTATCGTTGCCTGTTTGAAATACCACTACCGACTTCTCATGTAGCCGATACCAAAGCACAAGATAAATCACAACACCAGCCACCGGAACTAGCAGACGACAAGTCACATAAGCCGGAAGTTTCCACTCCAGTGCCCAAATCAGACGTACTTGTGGTGAATCCCTTTGTTAAGGCGAGTTTCCGTTTTATTTATTGGAAATCGCTTCTCTTTGTTGTTTGCTTAGTCTCGTTTTCCAACACAAATTACGTGCTAATTTTAGTTTATATATGGGTCTCATATATGACTAACTTCTTCCCTGTCCGGATTAACCCGTCACAATGATGTCAAAGGACTTGTTTACTTGTACTTGATGACGGGCGACTATCGACCACACAGTCACGTGTTCGAGTCCGGTTAGCGCCACCGTCCCTGTCTAAGTTTTCGCAGCATCACCGTATGTAAAGCACATGCTACCTTACGTATCACATAACAACAGATATCCAGCGTTTATAACGCAAAACTTGACCTAGAGAGAAGGTCACGCTGTATCCCTTGTTGTTCCCATATCCGATCCAAACCTGACGGAATACGATCGGGGAACCTATCATTAGAAACCCGTGTGCTACAGCCGATCCAGGCTAGTGAGCCACATGGTAGGCCAAAGTAAACTCGCTATTCCTCACATACGTTGCTGGTTGACTATGTAATGCTGAGATGTACGCTGTTAAGTTCATGATAAGAATGCATTTCGTTAGGATGTACAGTGCTCCTCCCAAAAGAACATGAACTAGGGTTTCAAGAAAACAACTGGTACGGGGGCACCACAGAAAACCTCCAGAATTAAGTACACACCAAAATTTGAAGAAGGGAAAAGGTCGGAGGCTATCCGCGTCCAGCTTCGTGAACAAAAATTGTCCCATCTGTGGGTCGTTGCCTTATATAAATATGCTTTGGCTTATCTACACTCAATTTGCCGTCATCATTCATTTTGTAGTAGCTTTTCGAATCTGGTTTGACGGAATACTACAAGCAATTTAAACTCACCGCTTGATACACACTGCCCTAAAATCAACCGCAAACCAAAACACGTTTACCTGACGATCTATTGGAGCGGTTGTATAAACAAAAGCAAAATACCTCTACATATGTGATATACAGAACTACCAACAATAATATAGTACCGTATAGTTGTCTTGAAAAGTGGCGCGAAAGTGGTAATGCACTCATAAAAATGTGCATAAAGAGGGCTAATAAAGACATTAATGTTTACTCAAATAGTACCCAGCATTCATTTTAATTAAATGTTCGCCTTCTCTCATCTCAAAATGTCTCATGATTGCCTCAAACTGTTAGCTTCTTGACATACTTTAAATGAGATGTATGTCTGCACCCGTCCGTCATCATCAGGTCTGTCCACTTGAGGCAGATACAGTCTGCTTGTAATTTCATTCACCAATGTTCTTCAGAGTTACTCATAT
>LOND01005974.1:8612-20750 GCA_014220965.1 Paragonimus kellicotti
ATTGATGTAGACAACAAAGAGGTCGTGATGCATGAGTCTAAATGGTTAGTAAATGCACTAGTTCAACCATAAAAAAATTTCACTTAGGGGAAAAGTCAGTATTACGTCAACCACAAAGTATTCGTATTAAATTATATTTTGTGACTCGGTGTCCCTTTTATATCAACTATTTGTTTTACTGGCGTAATGATGTTAGCTAAACTTGTTGCCATCCCGAAAGATTAACTGAAGCTCATAGCGTGATAAACAAGGGTAACGACTAGTTTGAAAAAATCCAACGGAAAAACATTTTCATTTTTGCAGGTCAAACGAGATCATTGGACGAAAACGAAAGCACACATTAACGTTTACTCCTCTCTGACATAATGGACTTTCTAGTTATGCTCTTTTCAGGCGTCAAACAGATCAGTTCCACATAGAGTCAAAGGCAGTTTATCTGACTATACTCTCATCTGTGTCCCAGTACAGCTGCAGATACAATTATATTTACGCTGCGGCTTAAGATACCACGGCATCAGTAAGCAACCACCTCATAACATGTTACTCAACGAGATGATTCAAGATATTGCAGTACACCAGGGACGCTGATCTTTTTGCTTCGAACTTACCAACCGACATTGTACAATAGCCACTGACACCACCTATTGGATTTCCATAGCTATGATGTCAAAGTACATGATATAGCTGAACATGTCCATCTAAAGTTTGTTTTTACGTGCTTGTTATACTGATAAGTAGTAGTTCATTTGAGGGATGTAAGTTGAACTTCACTCAAAGCTGATCGCAGCTGCCGTCTCCGCGTGGAATTTTCAGTCAGTCCCTTTCAAGAAGAAGCAACACACTTCAGTTTGGAGCTTGTAAAGAAAGCTGCTTAACAAAATTAATGATTTCTGTGAGTTCGACGTAGACAGTACTACTAATCGTGAAGTCATCGATTGGAGTTAACGAGATAGTTATTGCGTCTCAATCCGAAATGATCGGGCAATCTAAGCACTAATCAGAAGTGACTTTTATCTAATGTGTACACACGATAATACTGCCACAAAATGTGAAGACAATGACCCAGTAGTTAACACGGTTGTTTGACGGAAACCTAGCCGGAGTTCTAGTCCCGGGCTTGGCAGGAGTATACACTATTGAAGAGCTTCACTAAAAACGAAATTCGAGTGTAGCGCTTCTTTTTAAGTAGGGCTGACCGGAACGTTTATAGAGATGCGATAACTCCGATCATTTTCGAATGCCGTTCAAGTTACATTTGATGTGATATTTGAGGTAACTTATATCTGAGGTATCTGTCCTGTTTTGCATCTTTTTAAAGCAAAAGAACTATAAACATATTGCAACGTTTGTCCTCCTTCTTCCATGGTGAACTTATGAAAATAATTTCAAACAAGCTCGACTTTCTTAACTACATACCAGAACACGGTGGTTGTTAGTGTTATATTCGTCGATATTTTCGTACTCCATGTTTTGTCATCTTAATTAACTTTTGTGACGTGGGTATAACCGAAAGAACCAATATCAAAAACAAATACTCACACTGCAACCAGATGAGACAACACTCATTATCCCATCTGTATGGTAGACGTTGTGTTTTCCGTACAGTCTAGTATCATAGTCCAAATTATCTGAGTTCTCTTCGTGTTCCTCCTGACCTTCATGCAATAGGATAGGTCTCATTCGTGAAAGACTGGCAAATTCAACGGTTGTGTTGGGGGAATAACTGACATTTGTACCGTCAACCATTACGTGACTGGAGTTGCCCGGGGATTTTGTTGCTGCATGAAGCAATTCAACCTTCATTGCATTATTGGTTGGTTGGCCTGTATGAGAGGGAATGAACTCTATAGAAAGTGTGTCTTATCGATGTTAAGCTCTCGTCTAACTGATGTAGAATTAATAAAAGTCAAACCAGGACCACTTTTCTATTTCACACATCCTACTAAAGTAAACTTGTTGGATTCATCTTTTAGATGTAACTAAGTTGTAACTTATCACATTTGGTGCTCAGACAATTGATGACAAGTGGTTATAAGCCCTGGTAAGCAATGTAAAAGGCTGTCAGGTCGATTCCACATTGGAGATATCTGTATTCGAGTAGTCCAGACAGAGTCGAAACCAGTCGTGGGGTATCGGTTGAACTTTGTATATTATGAAACATTATACACATACATTGCTTTCCCGTACACTTTATGGCAAAAATCACAAGCGAAAACAGTAGAAATAGAACAGTTTCCTATTGCACAGGTTTGTAACGGTGAATCTTTTCTAATGTATGTCACAGACAACACGAACCAAGTGTATTATTATCAGCGCTCATCCAGGACGTTGGAAAATCTGCCTGGCATCAATAATCCGACTCTTTGAGTTATTCAAAACTGAACAATTGTAATCTGAAAAGGCTTTCTTCCTAGACGAAACTAGCGAATGACAATCACATTGAAGAACCGTCCCCATTCAACCGATACGAACGCGGTAGTCCCGTGGTTCATAGTAGTAAGATAAGTGCAAACTAAAGGGTTACCAAACAAACTCAATGTCCGTCACGAATCAAACACATAATTGCAACTTCCGATAAAAGATCCTCGAACAAATGGATTTCTATTGTATGTATGTTTTCCAAGCATAAAATTCAGATCCATTAGACACAACCAGCGTGAAATTGTAAGTTGATTCTCATTTCGCGTGCTGATGTTTATATGGATCTAGAAATCGCCGTTAAGATGGAAAGTTTAAGCAGAAGCCCCCAACACCCCAGCACTCAATTTCTTTTCATCGTGGAAGACAGACAAACTAGAGGTAAACATTTGTTTGTTATCAATCTTCTCGACACAAAAACTTCTTGATACTCAACATAAACGAGTCTTAATAGGCAGAAAGAGGTCATAGTTCGTTCGTACCGCAGCTGAGTCAAGCCCTATTAGTTTCAGGCAGTAGCAAATGACATTTTCAATATATTCAGCAAGCCTACTACCTGAATCTGTTTTGAGAAACTCAATGTGATGGGTCTTCAGTTGGCTCTGTAGCTCTGTCGGTTGAAGAATTGCCACATTTGGACATGCCGTTCCTACTGACTGTTCAAGTCCAGCCGAAGCCTAGACACAATTATCATTCCACATATGTCCACTACGATAATGAGAATAAAGACATACAGATGAAGATGTGTTTTGGATAATTCATCTTTAGGTCGGTACAATTATAGGGACTTAATGCAGAGAAAATAAGTCACAGGTCAATCAGTTGGCAATGGCCTGACTGGTTCATTACGTCTCAGTCTTCCGTGGATTTGACCGATGATGTTGGCCATCGATCCGGTGGATTTGTGGTCATGATAGGCGCAGCATTTGAATAAAACGCCTTTAGTTACATAATTTGGGAACAATTTATCACCAGAAATATGATCAGAATATCACCTAAACCTGAAGTGCATGACGTAAGAAAGAAGCCAGTGTTTATTCGCGTGCCGTTCAAAGGTGACAATGCCGCAGAATGGCTGACAAATAGGCTCAACCAGACAATTAGCAGGACCTACGCTACAGCTGAACTCCGTATTCAATTCTCCACATACCCAATTCTCAGGTTTTATAACAAAGATAGACTGACAGTTCAGACCTCATCTATGTGTATCTACTCATTCACTTGTTCCTGTGGAGCAGGTTATATTGGTCGAACGTCAAGACAACTTTCGAAACGAATCCGAGAACACCATCCACGGTGGCTGGGGCACGGGGAATCACGATCGGTCAACAGTGCTATCCTCGCTCATCTGGTCGAAAGCGGGCACCAGGTGAAAACTGATCAAGCCTTCAAAGTGGTATATCGCGTGCCAGGCAACCATCAAAAGCCGTCCGAATGAAAACACTTTGAACTGCCAAGACTGTCGGAATCATGCTGCTTAACTCGATATCATTTAAATAAAAGTGGTTTGTTCATACGCCGCACTTACCACGACCACAAATCCTTCCGATCGACGCCAACCTGCCCGGTCATACCGTACCAATGATTATGTCATCAGATATACTTGCCTAGGAAGTCTCAGTGAGCAATGCTTTATTCTATATCATTAGTCCAACTATGAGATGCCGTAACTAGTCTACTAATTATTTCGTTCAGTTCAACTGCCATCTTCTATCTGACATCATTCGAGTCATAGACAATTCCACATAATCCCAAATGTGTAACTTGTTAGGTCTGGGCGAAGTTTGCCACCAAGGATTTCATTTATAATTCACCTTGTCAACTGGTTTTATGGTGGCCTATCCTGAGCTTAAGTTATCTCCTGAATTACATGGTCAGTCTGAATAATATGTAATCCCAACGTCCAAACAGAGGAAGGCAGTTGGTCAGGTTGCGCGTCTCTCGTCTCTTGGTCATTTCTCAAAGCAATCAAGATATATTTAACAGGCGGATTGAATAAGCGATTCATACAAGCCAGCATTAGATCAGACGAGACAGTTTTCAATACCATGAACTTCCAATTCATGCGTTACCCAGGTGGCACCATCAAAGCTTTCCAATACATTACTGTCGATATGGTCTGCGTTCGATTGCCCTTCACCTTTCAAACGACGGTTACAATTGGAGTGTCTGTTTTGAATGAAGATTATCGAAATTTAACTCGCATTGCTCATTGTTCAATTACCAAAATTCTGACAGCTCTTTTAGGTCGACAAGTGTGGGAAAAGTAACTAGCACTTTACTCGGACATAGCATATGAGTATAACTAAAATAAAATTTATCGGTAACCGACAAGGGCTGTCCACATAAGAGTATCAGGATTTCCCAGCTGTCTACAGCATACAAATCAGCACTTAACTATCCCTGATGCTGTGATTTTCCCCTCATTGTGGCCGTGCAAATAAAGCGATCTAAACTACAACGACTCAAACGTTGAATCGCACAACAGGTAGACGCGTTAGGAAATCTGATACATCAGTTCACTTTTTTCACATTGTTTTTGAATAAATCAATTAATTAGAGTCCAGTCCTGTGGAGGATTCTAATTATTGATCCATGGTGAGTTCAAAGTTCTCCAAAAGACCTCAACTAACACGTCGATTTAATACCTTCTCGACAGTTATAAGATTTCTGTCTAATTGGAACATATCAAGTAATTAACACATATGTTTTAATGGTCCGGTTACATGCTAATGAGTGACATGAACTTTAAAGTCGTTTGAAAACGTTCTCGAGATAGGCAACCGGATGCATTGTTGAAAACACGGGACAACACTTTCATAAGAAAAGTAAACAAGATATTCCTTCTGTAATTATGTGGTTATTGCCTTTTGCTTAATTACTTACAATATTATGAATTATTTCAAAAACATTTCTGTGAAAAGCTGTGAGATCTTAAGTGTGATGGAAATATTTTCTCAAATATTCGTGTAACTGTTCAGAAGATACGTTTTCCTACATGTACAGCGTGTATGCATTCATTTTTACACAAAAACCTCCTGGATTTTGATACAACGATGTTAACTCGCAAGTATTATCACTAACAAAATTGTAAATGAACAGCTAAAACCTCGCCCTATTACTTACATTCATAATTAGCTTTCTGAATGGTCCCCCGGTGATGTTCTTGATCCCTTCGACGTTTAATTAGTAACACGAGAACCACCGTGATCATTAGAAGAAGTGTGAATATTGTGGCTAGAATAATCACCACAGTTCTGTCGGCCAATGATAAATAGCGGCCACGGGGAGTCACACTGCCGTATCCATTTCTTCCATTTGCGGAATCAAAATAATTATCTTTGAGCAAATGGCGCTCTGCTACGCGGAACTTTTCTGCCTCCGTCTTGCGAACATGCAGTGAATATTGATCCGCACCTTCAAATCCATTTTTTTCCGTGCCGGATGTGGGGACCCTTATTTGATGTACGTCCGAATACGTTTCGTGTTTGAGCGCTTCATGCTGGCTTGCACTTAGTGGCTGATGTAACTGGTTGTTCTGTAAAAGAGATATAACATAATTTAAGAGCAAAGTGAACTCATCAGCAAATAAGCGACTGAAGATAGCGAAATTTCTGCTCCTCTGCAAAGCAGAACAATAAAATTAGAACGAACCTATAATGATCGAATATGTTTTTGAAAAATTACTTAATTCGAAAAATTTAGCATGTTGATGTTTTGTGTACCACTTAAGGACATCTTAATTAATCCCAGTCACTATGACGGCGGATGTAAAACGCAATTATTAACGTTCATGAATTCATCCTTGTAATCAACTTCTATCGTGAGAGAAACTGAGTTTTAGATTTGCTTGAAAACCTAGTCAATGGCGCCGTTATTATTCTGCAAAAAAAAAACAGAAAACATTTCGAAGGTAATATGCAGGTTATTTCGTAGGAATCTTTTTGATCACGTAACCCAAGTTGAAAACATTATGCTAGCAATTTCGTAGTCAAACGTAACTGAACACCCCACCCGGTTTGTATGTTCAAATGCGAGACATTATTGTTTTAACTTCGTCCACTGTTGAAGGCTCTTTTAGTAGTGATTTTGCTGAGTTATCACTAAAAGTTGTAAATGATTTTAGTTATTTATTCCCTCAGGCCTTCAGGCTGTACCGAACGTACGTGAAAATAGGGGCATACCACTTAAAACATTACCTATGAGAAGGTAATAGGTCATGGGATTAGTACTAAAGAACACATATATAAGGACATGTCCGACCTACCTGAATGCGCACAGTCACAGTGGAAGTAACCTTTCGTTGTTCAGGTTTTCCAAGATCATGAGCCCCGATAACCAACAAGTAGGTTGCTGTCTTCTCAGCCAATTTTTCCACAGCGAAAACCATTCCCGTAGTCTTATCGATAGAAAACAGACTGCGTTGATGCGTTTCTTGGTTTGTACCCAACGAGGCTGCTTGGGGTTGATCAACTGAGCTGTTATCCCCATTTGTGCTCGATTGTCTGACTCGCTCAAAATTGGCTAGTGTCAGCGTGTAACATACTGTTCCATTCTCTCCCGCGTCCGGATCTTCAGCGACTACTGTAAACAGGTTATGACCAGCCAGTGTACCTGCTTCTACGTTCACCACCCCGTGGGAAGGTGGATAAGTTATTCTCGGCGCATTGTCATTCACGTCTGCCACAATAATGGTCACAGTTGCTGTGGCTGTGTGACTTACCCAAGCCGTCCGTGACGAGTCTGTCATTGCAGTTTCGCGAAACTTCCAAGGCATATCTGAAGACTCCTCTTTCGGGTTATCGATTGCTAGCACATAGAAAATATGATGTGTCTGTTGTTCACGATCCAATTTACGAAGCAAACGTAGTTGACCTGACTTTGAACTCACCGTGAAGCATGATCTGCTTGATAACCTCTGGTGATCGAACAGATCTTTTTTAAAGCGCATACTGGACTGTTCGTGGATGTCCAGAAGTCGGTATGTGATTTGGGCGTTCCAGCCGACATCAGCATCTTGTGCTTCCACAACGCCAACAGTGCTACTTTGAACCGGCTGTTCGTTCTCGGGTACAGTAAATTCATAGTTTATCTTTGCGAACACCGGAACATTGTCGTTTACGTCTTGTATAAGTACTCGCACACTGGCAGACACGTTGTGTAAACCATCTGTTACCGTAATAGTTGGCACAAGATAGACGGATCCGTCAGGCTCTATCATAACCTGAACTCCGTTTATTGTCGGTTGCCCGGTAGAACGGCCAAGCTGAACAAGTTGCTCACGGTCGAATGGTCGTTTGGAATACAATTTACCCGTTTCTTTGTCGATGCTGAAGGTGTCCTCCGAGCTGGAGTCGAGGTGGTATGTCAATTTACTAGTGAGGTCTGGATCAGAGGCTGTTACCTGTCCGACGAATTTCTTGAACTCTGTCAAGAATGATGAACTCACAACAGAACCGTCAACTTCGTCGAGAGCAAACGTATACTGATTGCGCAGAAACACGGGTGGGTTGTCATTTTCGTCTGTTACTATCACACGTACCGCCGAAGTACCAGTGAGTTGAACAGGAACTCCACTGAGTCCACCTGCATTGTAGTTATGTGATGCAGTATGAGTTGGGTATGCTTCGAATTGATTCATGTAAGTAGTCACTGTTGAACTCGGATTGTCAACACAAATGATATGAAAGGAAACCTGAAATATAATAATCAAATGAAAAGTAGCTTCCACTGGCTGTCGGAAAATGGAAACAGTACGTGCATTATATTCAATTCCAATAACAATAAAATAAGATTCGCTTTATTGATAAGATGTACTCGTCCGTTCACTGCATTTGAGTTAACTGCCGACAGTTCCGAATTAATCCGTAAAGCGTACAGTTTGGATGGTGAGCATTAACCTTCCAATTGAGCTCGATATTTGTCAATGAGATCAAATATTACCTTCTCAGGTGATGAGGATTTCTGGGAAATCATACGGCGTTAGCAACGCTCCCCAATCGTAGGCCGCGTTTTATCTACCGGTGGATATTCAACTTCAAAGGTATCTGAGTGTATTTCCCTTCGTCTTACAACAGCTATCCTTCGTACTCCACAAAGTTCGATTAATCGCGTCCCCCGTTCAACTTCGCGGAGCATGGATAAACTAGTTATGGAGGTATCAATCGAGCATTCGTGAAAGATAGTAAACGAAAGTGAAGGAACTGATTGGTCATACGAACATACGAACAGTTGACGATGTTATTACAAAATGGTCCGTGTTTCGTGCATGTATCATGTCACACTTGTGGCCGTGGCGTAGTGCTGCCTGTGACTAGAATGATTCAGTTGTGGTCACGGGATTCTCAAGCTATGCACAAATTTTTACGGTAAAATGACCACATTTTGTAACCAAATGATGATGATCGGTTCGACGATGGTTGATTTGCCCTGTTAAAGTGGCACTGGCTAATAATATGAGGATTTGTAGACAATGCGAAAGGCATTCCTAGTATCAACTATGTTATTAGTGTCCATCAGATATGAAGTTGTTGCACTGGTGATTAGTTATTGTTTTCACTACCAGCCTAAGCAATATAATATGTCTAGATAAGTTTGGGCAATCAACTGACTGTACGACCTATGTATTCTGCTGTACGGCAACAGAAAAACTGACAGACAAATACTGACCGGTCATTAAAAATTGTCCTTTATCTTTCAGATTCCGGCTGACCATTGTTTCAGGGGCGAACAATCCTTGGAATTTATCTGCTTGAAGTGCTTGTCTAATCAGAAGTTATCAACGATTGTTGACTGGTTCGGCTGCTAACACATTTCTAAATGGAAGTTGCAAAGTCTACGTTTTTGCCCTGGCGGTAGGTATATTCTGGCGGCTAGCAAGAGTAACTTCAAGTTGGTTTATTCTGGAGTGATGGGAAAACTCTTTTTTCAAAAGAATTGTAAGAAATGAATTCAACTGATCCTTCAGAGTCTTTACGAGGCAAATTCACCTTTCTCACACGTTTAGTAGTGGAACCGATTCTCTTACTTCCATAAGAGGAAAAAGCTCTGAAAATACTTATACTGATCGGTTAGAATTGGCTCTTAAAAAATGATAATCTAATGGGACAGTTTTTGCTTTTTCAACATCCTTACTACTACTTTGTGCTTTATGGTTAGAAGGTCATTTTTAAAATGAAACTGTGATTTGAATTCAAAAACCGGTGACAATTCGGAGAACAGCATTGTGTTGAACGGCTTTGTAGGCAGCTTTGAATGTCGGCTAGTATGACCTACGCAGTAACAAGACAAGTGACAAAGTGCTGATAACTGAGCCATCATAACCAAGACTGTTTTGCGTCAGTGCACATTTACAAAGCATGTGAACCCAGGCAGAAGACAACCGTGAGGTCGAAATTGCTTATAATCTCTAATAATTCCTATTGCTTCCAAATTACTTTGGATCTGCAAATATTACGCAATTAAGTCATAATCTCTTCTCCTCAACTACCATGTTCCGAGTACTAGATCCAAAAAAGCATGATTTTCAATGCTAATATTCATTGAGGATCATATTTATCAGGCAGATGTTATACTAATTTTTTGGCAAGCTACCGTGAAACAAACATAGAAATCAATCGATGCGTAAACCGGACACATATGGTCAACAAGGGTGACTGGTGGTCTAAATTGCAACGCGTAATTTAATCAAACTAGAATAGGAAACTGAGGGTTTGCATATGATGCATCGATGCCATCTTCGATGAAGGCAGTCACAGAACTGGTACGTACTGTTTATACTAATAAAGAACTAGATCGTCTGATATTACGTTCAGTCCAATGGTGACTGACATCTGCTATATGATCAGTGTGAGTAGTTGTCTAAGACCGATAAGGAATATGGGGACTGTCCACGTTATTACGACGTGATGGTTCGTATTTATAAGGACGCAAAAATGTTTGCTCCGATTATGGAGTATCGCTCACTCGGTGTATTTATGTCTTTCCAGTAATGTTACAACTCGTAATTATAACATAAATCATTCAGGGTCTTTGAAAATATCTACTCCTGACTTGTATGTTGTGGAAATTTTGCTTTTTGATCATTAATTGATAAAGATTGTCCATGTAAAACAATCTTTCTCATTATTCTCTTGCAGTCAAAAAACTGGAGACATATTTTACAACACTGTAACTTACTTCGGAAGTTTTTTCCCTGTCAAACGGTTTGACGGCGAGCAATTTGAACCCCATATCGCCTGAGTTAGCCCCAGCTGTGGGTACAGATTGATGTAGCTGAGTAAACGACTCCACCGGAAATGAATTTTTGGAATCCAAACCAGTTTCTGCAACTGGAACCAAGATAAATGCTTCATTGTTTGTTCGACATTGGACTTGACCCCATGGCCCAGAGTCGAAGTCTTGTACATTGACAAAGGCAATAAATGCTCTTTCCACATTTTCCAATACAAGTCCCCGATTTCTTTCAGTAGCAAGAGAACCTGTACTGTAGTCCTGCTGAAGCGTACCAACTGCATCAACTGCAGCGGTATTCAGAAAGCTGACAAAAATTGTTGGCGCCATGTCGTTTACATCCTGAACCCGAACTGTTATTTTGGCACGGGAAGATAGCTGATGAGGATAGCCATTATCTCGAACAATGGCGTGGAATGTGAACTCTTGACCAACTGGTCCCGATGATTCCGGCGTGGATTGCACGTTGTTTGTATCACTAAGTCCGACTGCTCGATTGTGTAGACTGTCCACATCTGGCGTTTGAATTACGTAGATGGCCGCCTGATTAGACGACACTGTGCGAATTCCAAAGTGTTGGAGCGCAAGTCTCTCTTGCGTGTTCAGTGGTTGTGCTAAACTAAAGGTCATCTGCAAGATAAAATCAAAATAGCCATAACATATTTTTGGCACCCATCAACACTAACACTGACGAGAAATTCATATATGCCCTTCGTTCGACAACTTCTTTCTTCATAACTTGCGCACTACTTTTATTTCTAAGCACATTGGGCAACCTGAAAGGACATCACGAGAACAGAATTAGTTGGCACTTGATATTTTGCTTGGCTTCGCTCTAAGTGAGCCTCTTTCCCAGGAAAGCCATTGGTTAATCACCGCCAGAATTGAAAGGCTCGGTTATCAAACCAACGCCTGGAAGCAAACAGTTCCAATATTATTCAGGACTTTCTTGATTGTCAGACGTTTAATTGTATGCATTCTGTTTGCTCACTGAAAGCCTCTTTTGAAGACCTATAACGGAAAGTGACTGACGTTTCACCATGCTTAGTGATCTAGATCATTTTGTTTAAACAAACGGCCCATACGAATGGCAAGCCTCGTTGCGCAGAAGTGCAGCTTTTAACCAAAATTCATTCCTGTTCAGAAAATAAGTTGTCATCTTTTTGTCAATTGATTACCACCTCAAGTGGGAAACAAAACTCATAGCCATTCGTGAAATAGTTACATGCTGCAGTGTGCTAAAGTTTGAAGTAATCCTCTACATCGGTGCTTTCTTACCCCGAAACATGTATTGTCCTCTAATAGCTGGCTATACTTCTTCGACCGAATATTTCAAACTATTTTCCGAAACACGTACTGTATTTCTGGTTGTGGTGCGACTTTTAGCTGTGGATTATTTTCCTTGAAAACCCTGTCTACTTTCAAGCATCTTCTTTATGCTGTCCTTTGGTCTCATTCTCAAAGTTAGTTGTGAGTTCATATGCCAGT